>LR552342.1:0-69354 GCA_900536415.3 Caenorhabditis sp. 38 MB-2015
ATCATTGATAGTGTGAATTTATTATCTTCTCTTCTTCTTCAAATCATTATTAGTTATCAGTTCGCAGTAAAAAGTCATATTTCAGAAGATTCTCAAGTGAAGAAGTACGCCGCGGACACGGCTAATCAAATCGAGCAAGAATCACCTCCACGCCGCAAGACACCATAACACACGCCGCAGTTCCTGAAAATGTCAAACTCCACAACTTCTCCACCGACATCACACACCTCAAGTGAAGACCTCCACAAGAATTTCGTGGCGACGGGTTGTATGCTGTTGAGGGGAGAACGAGTCACTTTGGATCAACGTCATGCACATCCGGCAGCCAAATGGTGGACAGAGCTGTCAACCGAAGAAAAATTGAAGCTGTCGGTAGAAACAAGTCAAGAATTTATGGAATCTTCTCCGACAGAGGAGGTGAGATAATGCAGTTATAAGTTAAAAGTTAAAAGTACTCAATTCAGGAGATAAAGAATGCCACACGAATTCTCAAAAGCCCCAGTTACAAGTCTTCGAAAATCTTGTAGGAGCAATACAATCAAATCACCATCAAAAACGAGAATGGGTGCGGAACAGTTGCACGCGCTTTGATCTAACGACGACTTCGAGTCTCTGGTTCGGTTTCCGTTTCAAAGTCACTAGTGAGTTTTTTTTAAAGAAAAAAGTTGTCCGAATTTGAAAAAAATCGGACACATGGGGGAACCGAACCAGAGACCCGGCGTAGTCGTTAGATCAAAAGGCACGCACGTTAACCAGTCGGCCATGGCTCCTTTCGTACTTCTCTTATTGTTAGAGAATTTTTTAATGTATTTTTTTCAAATCGCTTACTTACATGAATGTGACAATATTGTAGTTTTGTAAAAAAAAATATGAAAAAAGTTGATTAATTTCGTTTATTATTTATACACAAATGCATATACAGTAGCGGGCAAAAGTTTGTATACTGTTGATTAATATCGCCATATCTCAACCCAAAGGAATCAGCGAAAAAAAAAGAATCCGAGTTTAAAGATTTTTTTCTGAAAATACAGTTCAATTTCAAAAAATTGTAGAGTGATCTAAAGTTGATGAATCTACTCCAAAATTTCAGAAAAGACATTCCATTTAAAAAAAAATAAGCAAAAAAAAATATTTCACAAACTTTTTTAATTTTGGGGAATCGGTTAACCTTGAAACAAAATTTCAAGTAGATTCACCAATTTTGCGATTTTCAGCATGCAAACATTTGCTAGCTACTGTATACAATTATTGCATGAATCGGACCTCGGCTCCTAAAAATCCAACGAAGAACGAAAATTTCGGACCACATCAGATTTGTTTCGAAAAATCATTTAATTTGGGTTTCAAATCGGACTCGAGAGTTTTCAGTCCGAATTTTAGGAGTTAGTTCCGATTTTGGAATCGTCGTTTCAGTCCTGATAAAATTCGGGACATCCAATTATACATTTTCCGATCGTCAGATTCAGTCAGATAATATCTTTGAAGATTGTATAGTGTATCGAGAGAGTCATGATGAACAACAGGCCGAAATGAAGGAATTCCTAGCTGTAAATAAAAATGTTTTTTTTTTTCAATTCATTTTTCAACATACTTTTTTTTAACCTTTGTAGCAGCTTGAACAGTTGCTGGAGATGAAGAAATTGCTATATATTTACAATTTTCACCAAATCTTTTTTGAATTTTCTCAAAAATGGATGTCTTCGACGCATTTTCCGTTGAATATATATTCTCAATTGGAACTTGCGAAGCATGCCTTGAAACTAAACGTTGCGCAGCTCCGTGAGCAATTCCTTGTTCGCACAATACAATGTTCGCATAGTTTTTGGTTGATTCTTCGGATTTTATGTTGACCAATTCCAAGCAGCGATTAGCAGAACGCCAGCGATTTTGCAGAATTGTTTGATAAGTCGCCGCGTCACACCATAGTTTGAGACATATTTCAGTCAATCCACATCGGTGGACAAGTTCTGCGAATAGTTTTCGTATTGGAAATGTATTTTTTCGTTTGTATCGTTTGAGTGGTTTTCTGGTCGGATCAAAAAAAAATAAACAGAAAAAAAAACATTTAATTGGACGAATGATTCTGTTAAAGGTGGAGCTGCGAAAAAAACAACATTTTTTTCTGGAAGTCCTCATTTAAAGATTCCTTATGGGCTGAGCAAAAAGAATATCTGGGCTAAAATTTTGAATTCTAGGCCATGCGGGCTAATGCGCTCTAATACACACAAAATATTTTTAATTTTTTAGTAGGTTTTCGTTAAGCTTCTATTGAAAACGAAAATTTCCTAGAAAGGTGTAAATATTCTTTGCAATATTTTAAAAACCGTTTTTTTCCAGATAAGGAAGACATTTTGACTTTAATGCGATGTTCAAAGCTGGAAAAAACGAGAAAAAAAGCGAAAAAAAACGTTCAAAGCACCCTCTCTGTTTCACACACTATTTCGTTCCTTCGCGTCGAGACCTTTGACAGTACTCTCGAAATAGCGTGTGAAACAGAGAGAGTTGGACTTGAACTTTAAACGTTTTTTATTCGTGATTTTTTGCATTTTTTTCAGCTTTGGACATCGCATAACTCATGAACTTTATCCATTCAAAAATTCAAATAAATTTGGTGAAAGAAAAGAGCACAATGGACACGGTGACGTCATCATTTGAAAGACTTTGTTACACTTTGGCATCAGAATTATTGTTTGAGACGAATTCCAGACGACCCAAGAAGTTTCTTGAAACAGACATGGCATAATTTTTAAATGGTTTTACCTGAATTGGAACTAAAAAATGGATCAAAGTGGATTTTTCTGAAACTAATAGGTTTCTGGTCCTGTTTTTCGAATCAATGTTACTATCTGAAAATATTAAATAACATCTTTAAGTGAATTACTTTCCAGTTCATCCCTAAGTAAGGTTGTCTGGTTCGTTTTGGTCCTAATTTTAGGTCCGATTCAGGAAGACTCCAACGAAATAGGGCCAAGTATGTTATTTTTTGGACCGGTCCAATTCAGGTGGCCTTTTGTCAGGATTTTCCCGAATCCCTTAATAACTCGAAAATCTCATTTCCACCCACCCGATGTTGAATTTTTGAACATTTTCCAACTATACACATTTCTTTTTCGCCTTTCAAATGTATTTGAGTTCATGTTCAACAAGTCTCTATCTTTTTTTTTGCTTTTTCTGCGGAAGTGCGCATCTCAAAGAATTATTCATGATCCCATTTTTGTTGGTTTTTTCTTGGAAATGTTCAAAAAGTAGTATTTTATAATAACAATAATGAAAGGAAAAAAGTGACCAATGGGGATTATTATGTTTACAATTGTTTGTGGCTAAAAAGCATTGCAATTATATTTTTTTCTCTTCACTTTTCGTTTTATTTTATTTTTTTTCACAGCCAGACACTTTAGTTCTAAAAAGGTGAAAAAAGAAAAAAAAAAGTGTGTGGCAGGCCTAGGCATCGAACCCATCACTTGTTGCTTCAAAGGCGCGCGCGCTATCCATTATACTAAACATGTACATCTTCTGTAGTTCTTCATTTTGAAGATAGGAAACGTAGAAATTAGAGATTTAATTTTAAAAAAATATATGTATTTTCAGTTCCAAATCCACCCCCCCCCCCATTCCATTACATTTTTTTTCATCGTACATCTTCTCTCTCATTTTTTCGTCAGCCCCAGCTCTTTTTTCGCGCCCAAATTGGACACAAAAAACTTGGCGAAACATTTTTTTGCTCTTTTTTTTTGTCTCGTCCATGCTCNTTGTCTCGTCCATGCTCTGACCACTTCGTTTTTTGGCGACGCTCGCGCGCAACAAAAAAAAAAAAGACTTTGAATGCTCTCGCGTTTTGGGACCAACTTTTCATGTTATCAGTATATATATGTGTAGAAAGAGCTAGCTGTTTTTTGCCTTTCAAAAGGGAAAAAGAGAAAAAGAGTGGTTCTTCTTTGAGTTTTCAGAAGAAAAGGAGAAAAAGAAGAAGAAGTTTTCATTTTGTAGTTTTTGAAACTGATGCTTTATAATGTTCCTCCAGTTTTGTTCTGAATGTTAATTTTTCTTTAATTTCTAAACTTTGTCATAAATTGAGAATTTTCTGATTCTCCCACATCCAACCAAATTTTATTATCTGTGTTTGACAAGTTGAAAATAGATACATGACGTCACTTCTCTAATGGACTTTTAGGGAATATGTACTATTTGTTGCAAAGAGACTGGTCATTTAAGTCGGCCCGATTTTGACCCGGGTCTGGTTCCAAATCATTTCCATTAAATTTTATAAAATTTTGTATCATGTTGGTTAAAGATTCGTTGTGATCCGGGCATGATATATAAAATACTAGCACTACTATTGAATTTATATTAAGTTATTAGGCAATTAAAATACACTTTTCTATCTGATTTGATTTGATTTGATATACATTTAACTTATCAATTATCAATGTTGGTATGTACACTGTGCTTAAAGATTCCTAAAGATCTGAGCATGGTATATAAAATACTGGCACTACTGATGAATTTGTATGTTCATTTTTCTTGTTAGCATAATGAAAATAACCAAAAGTTGATTCGACCGTGTAGCACGAAAAAGGAGAAAATAATGAAAAAATCTCGTTCACACATCAGCTACAGTAATTCCAATTTTATTTAACTTTCTTTGGCAAAAAGGAATACAACCTTTTATGAACCCTGATTTTATGCAAATAATATTTGAAATTATTACAACGATTCCGTTTTTCAATGAGCCCTGAAAAGAAATTTAAAATTTTCATTTGCATTGGAGCACACTTACTCACGTGGTCTAGAAAAACAACTAAGCTACACGAATTCAAATTTCTAGGTGAGAAATTCGTTTTGCTCAACACAAAAGGAATCTTTGAAACGTTATAACTAGACTCGAAATAGCCCGTTTGAGCACAAAATTTGCATAGTGCTCAAAGATATCGCTCCAGATTGTGTGGAGCACAATATCTGAAAAAATACGAATATGGAAATTTTTTTTTTAATTCCTAGATATTTTCTCCCATAAAAAGATTTCCTAAATGGATTAATTTTTTAGTAGTCCAAAACCATTTTTTCAAACTCCATGAAATTTCAAAAATGTTCATGAAAATCCACCTTTTTTTGTAATAACATGGTACTTGGAAAAATTAGAAGAGCACACTTTGAGCTCAATTTCCAATTTTCAGCCCAGAGTTGAGCAACCTTGAAAGCTGGATATTGATGAGCATCAAAATTTCTATCGAATTACATAAGTATGTCTCTTTCCCAAACCCGTTAAGATCCTCATATTTCTCTTGAAATGATAGTGCGGTCTATTGGTAATGGTCTCGCAACGAACCAGTGTGATTTCCTGCTGTAGCTCGTCTAGTTACCAAATTTTGAGCTTCAAAAATTTTTAGAACCGGACTTTCTGATATGGAAAAACTGACCAGTCACAAATCACTGTCGCCGGTTTATTATATTTTTCATGTTACTCGTTCTAGAATTGAGAGGATTGTCAAAAGTATTTCGACCCTAAAAACTGATGCTGACTCTAAAAGCCGGGAATCAATAGAGCGCGTTTGAACGATCGAACTTCGTTTTGTAGAATACGGTTCTGATATCAGAATTGACCGAAAATCACGTTTTTGACATTGAAACTTAGTTTTTTTTTAAATTTTGAACCCGTTTTTAAAAATTCTACTTTTAATTTTAAAATTAGGCAAATTTAACCAATTAGAGGAACCTGTTCACCTTTTTTCAAAATGTTCTTTTTTCTATGCCATCGGGTTATTGTAGTTCTAACTTGGGTAACCCAATAAAACTACCGTAACCCGTTGTTTTTCTCCCAAACCTAGTCTACTAAATCACTATAGTCGCTCATATTCTTTTTCTTGTTTTTTCCTAGACTTCCCCGTCCCAAAAAATAGCTAAAATCAAGCCCCTTTTCGGAACAATTCTTCGTGCACCTAATAACCTTTTATATACATATATGTCTATGACAAAAAAATCACCGGAAGCTTTTAAGAATTCGGCTGAAACCCTATTTGATTTATTATAACCCCAACTATATATTCTGTCCATTTTGGCGTTTTTTTTTTCAACAAAGTGCATTTCTGCACATTTGGGCGGACGGATATCATATTTCAAATGACCACAACCTTCCTTTTTTTGTCTTGTCGCTTTCCAATCTTTCAAAAAAAAAAGTCTTCTTCGAATTTTGAAATATAAAAAGTTGATTCTCAGGGGACAACTCGAGAGAGAACGTTCTAATCTATTTTCAGCGAGAAAAAGTATGAGTTTGAGCGATGTTTTTTGGATGAACCCGGGGTTTTCTTCTTTCTCGTTCTACTTCTATTCATCTAGTTAATTATATTACTTGTCGAGTATACTATATGTTCTTTTTCTTTTCCTTTTATTTGTTTTATACTTATCTCAACTACTATTCTTAATATAGTATACATTTGACTTTTTGGTTTTTAGCTGATGTTTCAACATTATTCGATTAGTTTATTGAATTCAAACTCTGCACATTTTATCAAATTTATTTGTGAAAAAGTAATGTACGAACGTTGTTCTATTTTCAAAAAAAAAAAAAAAACGCCAAGTGGGTTCGAACACGGGTGTGGCAAAACCTCTAGATTTCAAGCCAAACGCATTACCTGTTGCGCAACGCAGCCACGAATGCATGCTATCTCTAATTCTCAAGATAAGAGTAAAGCAAAAGAAAAATGTTGAAGTTTCAAACCACATGAACTTTTCATAATACTCTTAACCCTATTGTACATACAGTAATCCGTTTTTCTCTAATCTTTTCATTATTATTGTTATGATCTTTTTTATCCTCAACTATACAATAGGAAAAGAGAGGTGTATTATCTGCTACCTATCTATCTCTATTTATTTTTGTATACTTTTCTTTTCTATTTTATAATATTTGCATTTTCGGTTGACAGTTTCGAATAAATATTGCTAAATCCTCTATAATTATTTTTCGAATCGAATCGTCTCGCTACTTTTTATTTTCATTTTCATATAGTTTCTGCTATATTTTAGATGAAACCTCGAACAATGGAAGAAAGACGAGAGAGGAATCTAAGCTTGGGATGGTGAGTGATCGATGTACATATATAAGTTGTTAAATTTTTATTTTTTGTATTTTCCATTTTTTTAAATCACACAGGCAAAAAAAAAGTATCTTTTTTTTACCGCGGTTTTTTAAGGCGGTGTTTGCACACAATTGCGCGAAATTCAAAAATGACTTTTTTTGTTTTTTTTGTTCCAGATGAATGTAAATAAGACTAACAGGCAAAAAGAAGTCATTGTGGGAAGTGGGAGAGACTGGCATAACATAAACTGGCACATTTTACGACCTTACAGAAAGAATATTCCATGTTTCACAAAATTTGGCAAAAAAAATGGAAAAATAACGTTTTATGTGTAATCTGAACAGTTTCAGAGAAAGATATCAGTGTATTGGTTATAAATCGGAATATATTCTTTATTTTCCACACCAAATCAACGAGTTTGCTGATATTTAGCCAATAATATCACGAAATATTTTAAAATTTTTGAAAATATTCTCCCGAAAACTGTGCGGCAAAAGCGCACATTTAGTGTGCGGACCACTGCCATTTTCAGACGCGACATTCTCCTCCCATTTTTGCAGAAACATGTTTTTTATTTTGGGAAAGTCCGTAACTAATTTTTTCTGAAGAAAAAATACTTTTTTTTTCACTGTGAATCAGAGTTTTTTTTTAAATATTCTTATGAATTGACCCTAGTGATTATCAAATTCGAAATTGATAATTTAAAAAAAAATAAATTCGATGAAACGTAAGAGAAACTTTTATTGGAGAAAAATCTTTGGAAGTTGATTTTCGAAAAATTTGGATTAGAAAAACTGGAATTACAGTAGCCTGATAAAGATCATTAGGCCACCTGAAGTTGAAAGGACCCTTTATTAAAGCTCGGCTCCTGAATCCTCTAAAAATTGACTGAAACTGGCTCACGAAGTAGAGTGGCTTTTTGGAACTGTTTCAGGAGATATATTGTTTAAAACTCTACGTGTAATAGAAAATAAGTGCAATTTTTTTTGAACCCATTGAGAAAAATTCAGAAATTGGGTCGGACCTGATTTTTTAAATGCAGATCTATTTCAGTTAATTTTTTGAGTGACGAGATTCAAAACACAAATCAACACAGTCGAGTTCAGATTCAGTATCCAAATTTGATAATTGACATTGGGTTACTGTAGTTTCAGTTTTCTCTAAACCCGAATTATAGTGAAACCAACTTCACTGAGTTTTGAGTAATTTTCAGTCGAAGGTAAATAGTCTAGGTGTTCTTCTTGCATCAAAGAACCTTTTCTTATGTAAACTTGCAATTTGAATGAGAAAAGTGAGCTTTTCAAAACTCATTTTCGAGCTTCACATAGGTTTTTTGCAATAACTGATTACTGGATTTTCTCCGGAGTCACAAGTTTTTGTTCCCAAATCCCTATCAAATCGATATTAATTCCAGTGTATCTCGTCAACCTCTTCCCGGTTTCTCCGCCTATTTGGGCTCTATTACCCGCTGTCCAACCGGTCAAACCTCATTCCTCCCATTCGGCAATTCTCGTCCCCTCGATCCTCGAGAATGTGTCGGCGTGTTCACTTCAATGTATTGTGCCGACTCCGAATACTCATTTCAACCAATGTTTTCCCTATCCGACACTCCTCCATTAGTTTCTCCAGAACAAACAGATGACGAATCGGTGAGAGAAGTTTGAACATCTAGAAGTATCCGAACATTTACAGCCATCAATGATTCGAAAGAAGGAATCGAGCTCTTCTGGATATGGCTCATGTGGCTCCGAAGTGTCGATTCCAAGTGCTGAAGGACTTCCACCCAAGCCTAGTAGATATTACAAAGTGCCAAGAATCCGTCGATTATCAATGCCACCTTCATATTTTGAAAATGAAGTAACACGGGCGGTCGATGGCGAATTCGCCAATTATGAAACCGATGTGGTATGTTTTATGTAAATCAAAAACAAATAAATAAAACTAAACACAAATCAGGTCAGTTTGTAATTAAACAAACTTTTCCCTCTTCTTCCCTCTTCCTCTTTTCATTCTTAAATTCGCCTAATTTAATTTGATTTCTTTTTCTTTTTTCATTTTCATTGAAGAAAATGGAGATGAGTCAATGAATCGAGAAAAAGACAAAAACATTTTCAGTGATTCACTCTTCAAACTCAAATTATTATTATTATTGTTTTTGTTGTTTTTTTTTTTTGCATTGATGGCAAATACAAAATTAGGTCTATTTTTGGTAGCGCTGAAAATAGGTCCAGTTCTATAAAAGAAAAACTTTTCTTTAAGAATAGCTATAGTTTTTATTGTTTTGATGCTTTTTTTAAAGAGTATATCGTAGTTTTTCATAAATATATCTGAATTTTGAACTTAACAAATTATTTCAGATTTGATTAACCAGGACATACATTTTACTTGTTGACAAGGATACTATTTTTTGACATCGGGTTACTGTAGTTTTGCTCACATTTTTTTGACGAGAAATACCTCATTTTATAGATTCTTATATGCTGATCCGCATCCCGTAATTAGTTTTTGTCTAATTCTGTGACAAAATAAAAAACTCACCTTAAAAGCGGTCTTAGGAGCCGGAAAATTATTGGATAATCAAGTATAACTTGAAAAACCTGGATCTTAAAGTTTTGAAAACGCTTTCTCAAAATGTTATTTTAGTTAACGTTTAATTTTGTATCTCTTTGTTTTTTAAGTATAAAAAAAGGCTGAAATTAGCTGAAAAAATTCTTATTTTCATGTAAAACTAATGTTCTAGAAATGTTCAGGATGAAAAGTTACCTCGTAGTTCAAGAGAACTACGCGATATTTATATTCTTTTGGTTTTTTTTTTTGATGAATTCTGATTACGGGATGTTGATCAGCATCTGAAAATCTACAGAATGACATGTCCAGTGGGAAAACTCCACAAATTTTTTACAGTGCCAGAAAAATAAGACGAATTCGTGTGTGTATTTTTTTTTCAAGATTTTTTGGCAAGTAATACCTGAAAATCAACTATTCTGGAATTTGAAAAGTTTTAATTTATATCTCAATAGTTCCTCAAGTTTTAGAATTTTTTACGGTTTCAAAGTTTTTATATGAACTTATATGATTATGAATTGATAACTTTTTCAAATTCATTGTGTTAGAATTTATCGGATTTTTGAGGTCAAAAACGGTTTGGGTCCAAAATATAGAAAATTGTCAGTCATTTAAAAACTGGCTAAAATTATACTAAGGTAATAGCTATCATGCGTAGTTTGATTTTTAAACTCTCATAATCTAATCTAAATTTCAAATACACAAAAAAGCCAGAAAAAACACTATCAAAGTTACCTACATCATACCCCTCTGTTTTTGACTTTCCAATTTCAATTTCAACATTTTAAGAGAAAAACGAAACCGACGAGAATTTCTTCGGTTTCAAACAAATTAACGAATTATGAAAACGAAAGACAGTAAATTAGTTTAATGTAGACATTTTCTCTCCTTTTTTTGGTAGGGCTAATCGTCATTTTCGTTTTTTCTCAAAGTACATTAAGTGATTAGGCAATTAAAATTACATCTTTTCTATCTGATTTGATTTGATTTGATATACATGTACTTTGAAATTCAGCTTCTGAACTTATAAATTTGCAATACACTGTGCTTAAAGATTCCCAAAGATCTGAGCATTGTATATAAAATACAGGCTCTATTTTTTAATTTTAATGTTCTGTGTTCTCAAAAGTTCATTTGACCGCGTTGCATGAAAAAAGAGAAAATCATTCAAAAATCTCGTTCACACAGATTTGCGCGTAAAGTGTGGTGTTTGTTGTCAGCTACAGTAATTCCACTTCATTTGGAAAATGGGAATACAACCTTTAATAAACCCTGATATTATTCAAATTTCCGTTTTTTAATGAATACATAAAAAAATCCTCAAAAGAAAAGAAAATATTTCATTTGCATTGGAGCAAACTTGGTCACGTGGCCTAGAAAAACAACTAGGCCACACAAATTCAAGTTTCTAGGCCACAAAATCGTTTTGCTCAACTCAGAAGGAATCTTTAAAGATACCTAGACAGTTGGAAATCTTTTTAACAGAAAAAACCTTTTTTCAACGTCGCTGAGACGCCGTAAATTTGCCGCGTTTTCATGGTGTTTGCACACAAAACACACAAATTTATGTAAATGTTCACAAACCGTAGTCAAAATGATTTTTTTCTTTCTCAATTGAGCGAACAAGCTTGTTTGTTTAATTTTAAATTTTAAGGAATGATAATTATGTTTTCCAACTGGCTAGGTAGATTTCTTTAAAGGACTATGACATTTAAAAAAATACAGTATTTAGATTTTTTTTCCAAAATATGAAATCATATTGTAATGTATAAAAGGATAATTTTAGACCTTTCTTCTGATAAGAAAAACAATAACAATAATATATGTAATTTATGTTATTGTTATCTCATCTAATATCTCCTGTTCCTTTCATTTTCCAATCAAAACAATATCAGTTTTTTATCTCTTGCGCACTTTTTACATTTTTCCGGTTTTTGTCCCGCATCATCATAGGATATATGTATATACTATATATTATTTGAATAGTGCTCTTCTTCTAGGACACTGGTCTACAAGTTCGAACTGAGATTAGAGGAATGTCTCGACCTGAATCGGTTATTCAATTGGCTCGAAAGTTTGCTGAAATATCGGCTGCGCAACAAAATGATCTTCATAAATCGAGAACTCAATTAGCCGCGATTTCTCCAGTTGGAAAAGAGAATTCTGCTAAACCGATGTATCAGATGTCTCGAAGTGGACCTTCAACACCATCTAGACAAACAGGTAAGTTATATTATCAATAGAAACTTATATATTAATACTTTCATTGTTTAGCTCCGACAAATATTGGAGGAATCGCATCATTGAGAAGTAAGTTTTTCTCACCCTCCGTAGACATTTTTTATTTTCGAAAATTATTTAAAAAAAAAAAAAAAAGTTAGCAGCGAGTGGTTTCGATCCACCGACCTCTGGGTTATGGGCCCAGCACGCTTCCACTGCGCCACGCTGCTGACGAACACCAAGCCAGGCAATAGCCAACATGTGCTAGCAGGAAAAAAGAGAAGAGCGAGAGAGAGAAATTGTGTGTTGTTTTTTTTTGTGTGTGTATGAAGTAGAAAAGAAGAGCTAAATAATATTACAACCGACCGGAAAAAGTGGCAAATTTTTACACACTTTGGTCATTTCGAGAACTCTTGTTTTGCTTTTGTTTGTCAGTGATAATAAAATTTAACCTTTTTCTTTCTTTTGATTTCGAGAGTTTTGTTTGCGCACCAGATTATAATTCTAGCTGGAGTTTGAAGTAATCAACTCTTTTCGTTTTTTTTTCCAATTTCCCGAAAAAGTTCGCCATTTTATTGCTTGAATCTAGCTACTCAAAAGTTCACATTTCAGATGTTTTCTTGTTTTTTTCTGCTTTTTTTTGCCATATGTTTCCATATTTTCATGACGATGATGATGATGAAAAAACGGGGACAAAATGAAAAATGAAAAATATTTTATTATCAAAGAAACATTTTGTTTTATTTTCAGCAGCCGAAACAAACATGTCACGACCAAACATGTTCAAACAAATGGAAAAAGTCGGATCAGGGTGAGTAGGGGATTCTAAACAGGGGGGTCCCAATGGGAAAGGGTACTGTATTAATTGAAAGGGACACAGCTTACTGTAGATTCTAGAATTTTTGCTTATTTTCCAAGCACTTCTTAAAAGATAGTTCTATCTTGGGTTACTGTAGTTTCAGTTTTCGCGCTCAAAATAATCTGAAACAAGTTTTCAGGGGTAATCAAACTCGTAGAAACCAGTTTTGACACCGAAAGTTTTATAAAATTCCATTTTTTGGTAGAAAAATAACGATTATCAATGGAGCGCTTATTACTGCCTGAATTTCGGCCTATACTGACTGACAAATAGAGCAAAAATATATCTCACCTCGAGTTCTTTTTTTTCGAAATATAGTTTTTTAATTATTTGATCTGAACTTGATCTTTCAGGCTCCCTTCATAATTAAAATGAACCTTATTTTTTCAGCAATTCCACATCTGCCGGTCCTCCTCGTCAACTCAACCCAAATTCGATCAAAGACGCCCTTCTCCGATGGATTCAGAATCGTGTGGCCGGATATCCAGTTAGTCTCGATTTTCCTCCAGATTTTTATGTCATTTTCCTTTTCAGAATGTCAATGTCACTAATTTCTCATCATCTTGGGCTGATGGAATGGCCTTTTGTGCTTTGATCCATCGTTTCGCTCCGAATGCTTTCGATTTTGCTGAATTGGATCCGAAAAATAGAAGATTCAACCTCGAGTTGGCGTTCAAAGTGGCAGAGTGAGTTATAATCGGGGATTAAAATCTGATATGAGCTTCTGAAATTCTTCAAATCGTTTAAGATTCATCTTTTTTTTTTTAAATATATTTTTTTAAAGTTCATATCATCATAAAAAATGAACTAGTCTCAATGGAGCGCATGTAACCGACTAACTTCTTGGTATTATGTAGCTATTCAGTGAAAGACATCTCTTATTAAATTCGGATTTTTTCGATGAACTAAATGTCACTTTGAATATCTTGATTCGCTGATCAACATCCCGTATTCTGTTTTTGTCAAACACGATTCCAAATGCGCGAAATTTCTGTGTCAAAATTTGTGTTGATGAATCCAATAATTTTAAAAGCTGATATTACTAATTGTAAGTAATCAATTCTAAAGTATGAAAAAGAATTTACATCACCAGATACATTTTAAAGAATCTGTTAACTTCAAAAATTGAAAAAAAAAAAACAATTTGGAAAATTAACTCACGTCAATTTTTATTTTTTGTTTTGTATGAGAAAATGGTTCAAAATGCTGAAAATACTGGAATTTCTCATTTTATTGTAGAATTCATGTTCTAGAAATGTTCAGGACGAAAAAGTTATCCTCTAGTCCAAGAGAACTACACGATGTTTTGTTTTAGGTTTTTGATTTTTGTTTGAATCATTTTTTTTCAATGTAAACTTTGAACCTGAAATTAGTGCATTTGAAATTGAAATTAACAAAAACTAAATACGTAATGTTCATCAGCATCCAAATATCTTTCAAATGACATATTTCACGTCAAAAATACTCATATTCTCATGTCATTTTCAGCCATTTGAAAACTTCTGGAAATCTGACTGAACCTCTACTAAGGTTTAGATTATCAGTACCAATGTTGATTTCCACGGGTTCGGTTACCTCAGAACACTTTTTCGGGAAAAAAGAAAACTTCCAGCAAGAAAATTCTAACTTCTTGTAAAAATCATGACATTTTCAGAGACAATGGCATCTTCCCGTTATTAGAAGTCGATGATATGATAATGATGGGAGATCGACCGGATTGGAAGTGTGTCTTCACATATGTTCAAGCATTCTACAAACAATTCAGAGATCGTCCATAATTACATATATTCATTTTCTATTTGTTTTTTTTTCCTTTTTCAATCTCCTTTAACACAGCTTTACTTGACTGGTTCGAATACAACTTATATTAGCATCATATCCTTTTTTGTTTTCTATTTTTATATTTTTCAATGCCCATTACTTTCTTGTTTTGAGCTCAAAATATACTATGAACAAATACCTAAAATGTGACTTTTTGTGTGCACATTTATAGATATTAAACCATTATTAATAAACAATTATTATCATTTACCTGTTTCATATTTTATTTTGACATTGAATAATGAATAACGAAGGTGAGTTTTGAGGTCATATATTTTTTAGATATATTTTTAGAAATTTCTAGAAATTGTTGAGAGAAAGGCGAGTGTGATGGAAATGTTCAAGATGTTCTTTTCTAAATCAATCGATTTCAATTTGGAAGTTGATGATTTTGTGGCTGAAAATTGGGTTCAAGATGAGAAGAAGAAAATAATCAAAGTTGATGTTGTTGAGAATAAATGATGTATTATTTTCAAAAAAAAAAAATACTGGCTTGAAAAAATATAAATACAAACTCATTAAAAAATTATACTGCGCATAAAAAGTTCCTAAGCTCCGCCCCTTTTCCATGTCTCCCATGCCACCTCACCTAACCCGTTTGTTGTCGGCTACTCGATTACACGACCTCTCCGTTTGTTTCCTTGTTTGTATCTCTGGTTCCATTGCATTTAACCGTGAAAATCTTTCGCCTTTTACTAAAGATTTCCGTGCAAAGGGACACTTTATGAGTATTTGACAATTTTTGAAATCCCCTCGAAAGAGCGGGATAATAATAAATTATGATAACTTGCCTTTTTCCTCCGAAACTTGGTATCTCATTTACTTTCAATGTTCATTTGAATCAGAGTTGGGCGGAAGTCATTTTTTGAAAAGTCGGAATTAAAATTTTTTTTCCGGAAGTCGGAATTAGTTTTCATTTTTTCGGAACTCGGAAGTCGGAAGTACTTTTAGTGTTTATTTTTCCGTCCAAAACACATTTTTCATTGTAAAAATAGAGAAACTAAACAAAAAATGAGAAAAAAAAATGCGAAATACTGATTTTGCGAATGAAAAATAGTGAATTTTTACTATAAGATGAGCCAACAGCCGGGCATCGGACTGACCATAGAAAGTCGGAATTCGGAAGTCGGAATCAGATTTTTCACTTCCGGAAGTCGGAAGTCGGAAGCTCTAAAAACGTGCGGAAGTCGGAATTCCGCACAACTCTGATTTGAATGTTTCACATAAAAACAAAGAGAAATATGAAAACTCGAACACTATTTTTTTCGTTTGCAGTCTTCAAGGGATATATATTGGTACACAAATCATGAGGTTTTCAAATTTTTTTTCAGAGCGACGGAGAGAAGAAACAAAAGATCTTCTATCTGTCGAATGGGAATAATTTATAAAACGTGACCAGGAACATTTTTACAACGTGATTAATTCATTTCGAGAAAAAAACATATATTAGAAAACACTTTCAGAGCAAAAACTTTTTTTTTTTTTCAAGCTCTGTCTCCAATGGTAATTTACACTCGGAAATTCAAATAATTTTGGAATTTTTTCTTTTTCGACCGAGCCTCATAACAAGAACCTGAATAACTACAGAAAAATTTCCGTATTGACAAAAGTTCAACTTTGAACGAAATTTTAATCTTAGAATACTTTTCTAGGAACCAGGCTTGGAAAAACAGACCCATTAGGCCTTTTTCGGGCCAGTCCTTTTTCCGCCTCCTTCAAGTTTTTTGTCCGAAGTTCCGCCTCTTTTCCATGTTCTCCCTACCACCTCGCCTAACCCCTTTGTTGTCGGCTACTCGATTATATGACCCCTCCGCTTGTTTCTTTCTCAGTATCTCTGGTTCCATTGCATTTAACCGTGAAAATCTTTCGCCTTTTACTAAAGATTTCCGTGCAAAGGGACACTTTATGAGTATTTGACAATTTTTGAAATCCCCTCGAAAGAGCGGGATAATATAGAGATAAAAAAGATAATTCGCACTTTATTCAATTTTTTTCATAACTAAACATATACTTTCATATCCTTTTCGATAAATAATAATAGAGTTTTTTTATTATTCCGACCGAATTTCGTTGCTTTTGAGCTGTTTGAGGAGCAATCGATAACTAACTGCCTATTGTGGTAGTTAGGTGACAATTCAGTTGTTCACCTTGTTTATATACTATTTCGTCTTTTTCTTTGTTCATTTTCTATTCGTATTCTTTCTATAATATTATTCATTTTCAATGTTGGATGTTCAATTGGCAGTGGGTTTAGCTTTTGTTCCTCCATTTTGGAATAGAAGCTACATTTATGGCCGACTGAACAATCCGACACATTTTCACATGGTTAATTTTGATAAAATTGTGCAAATTTTGAGACTACAAATACACTTGAAGAAAAATACAAAATTATTGTAGAATTTGATAATTTTTTATAAACTACGAGGATCAGAGGTATTTTATAAGAAAATTGTATGTCATATTATTATCCCGCTCTTTCGAAGGGATTTCAAAAATTGTAAAATACTCATAAAGTGTCCCTTTGCACGGAAATCTTTAGTAAAAGGCGAAAGATTTTCACGGTTAAATGCAATGGAACCAGAGATACAAACAAGGAAACAAACGGAGAGGTCATATAATCGAGTAGCCGACAACAAACGGGTTAGGTGAGGTGGCATGGGAGACATGGAAAAGGGGCGGAGCTTGGGATGAACTTTTGTGGCGTTTTTGGGAATTTTAAAAAAGTTTTTCATGCTCCATAGAAAGAAGATGTATAATTTGTTTTTCTTTTCAAGGTTTTTTTTTCACCTCATTGTAAATATTTTTTGAAATCCTTCGAAGAACAAACTAAAACCAAAAAAATTATGAAAAATGAAAATGGTGAAACGTATTATGCCTTGTGATTTTGATGAGAAAGTCCATTTCAAAAGGTGAACTGCAAAATAATTAATGCAATGGTCCGCAAAAGTGCGTCATGAATTGTGTTCAATCTGCACACACCAAACTTGACGAACAATTCGTTTTTTGATTCTTTTTTTAATGGTTTACAAAAACAATTTTCTATATTTTAAGTTCATAATTCCCCATTGTCTACTGAATTTCAAATTGAATTCAGAAATTTTCAAAATTTTTTTGAAAAATACTAACTTACTAAAAAATTCTATTGCGCATAAAAAGTTTCTAAGCTCCGCCCCTTTTCCATGTCTCCCATGCCACCTCACCTAACCCGTTTGTTGTCGGCTACTCGATTACACGACCTCCCTGTTTGTTTCCTTGTTTGTATCTCTGGTTCCATTGCATTTAACCGTGAAAATCTTTCGCCTTTTACTAAAGATTTCCGTGCAAAGGGACACTTTATGAGTATTTGACAATTTTTGAAATCCCCTCGAAAGAGCGGGATAATATGACGGAATTAATTTTTCTTCTTGTGGGTCATTATATAAATAACTTTACAAATTATAATAGGTTTATTTTCAAAACTCGCACAATTTTCTGTGATGTCCCATGAGTCCTTTGAAGTATTTGACGGTCTTCACTTTCAACTCCAATGTTGCATCCTCATCAGCGACAAAAACCGCGCAACGATGCATTTGCATGGCAGAAACGGTACACATATGCGATATTCCACACTCGATTGCTTGATGAAGGGCCAATGCTTTATGTGATCCAGTTATAAGTATCATTACCTGCCAAAAAATACATTTGAAATTCGATATTTTTTGTGTGTGTAAATAAACGAATGTTTGGTGGTGGATTAAATAAGAAGAAAGTGGTAACCACTTCAAAAAATAACCAACCTCTTTCGCATCCATAACAGTTTGGACTCCAACAGTTAATGCCTGAGTTGGAACTTTTGACAGGTTATTGTTGAAGAATCGCGCATTTGCCTGGATTGTGTCGGCGTTCAATGTTTTGATTCGAGTTCGAGAGGTTAGTGAACTTCCAGGTTCATTGAAAGCAATATGACCATCTGGTCCAATTCCACCGATGAAGAGGTCGATTCCTCCATTTTCGACGATCTTCTTCTCATATTCTTCACATTCTTTTTCATGATCAGAAGTGTTTCCATTAAGAATATGAACCTGAAAAGAGGATTTGTGAAGTTTTTGAGATAATTTTTGGGAGTTCAACAAATGTCTGTAGTAATTTGGGACATTTCTAAATCTCTATTTGGCTCAAAACTATTTTTCAAAATTCAATCGCTGTCATTTCATTGGGCTACTGTAGTTTCAGGTTTCTCGGTCAAATTTTGTCTGAAAATTTTGAGAAGTAAGTTTTATGGGGTGATGGGACCTGTAGAAACCGATTCTGGCATTGATAACCTGGCAAAATCTCAGTTTACATTAGAAAAACCATTGTTATCAAAAGAGCGCGTTTTATCAATTGAAATTTGGCTCATATTATATTCTGAATGAGAAAAAATATTCAAATGTCTTTTTCGCTGGTTTACAGTATGAGTGTTGTTCGCATTGAGATATTTTGTGAAAACTGATCGTTCCTTGAAACAAACAGAGGAAAAATTAAAGGCGCACAATATTTTCAAGAAATATTTCGAAGCGAACAACTCGAATACGCCAAATTTTTTGCTGATATATAAGCAATTTTCAAACGAGTTTGGCAACTTCAAACCTGATTTTTTTTTGTTACAATTTTTTTGGGAAAATTGGACCTGTTCAAAGAGCCTAAGAGTTCAATTTCGAAGGTATACAAGAATTCAGCTCAGAAACACATAATATCTGAAATTTTCCCTGATTATAGGTAATTGTGAGCAAGAAACTAGAATTTTTTTCATCAAAATTATATCTTCGAATTTTCGGATTCATTCTGGAACAGTTTTAGTTTTTCGAAGCCTATGTCATCTTCAGCTCCAGTATTTCTAGCGTTCCTCGAATTTAGAATTCCATTTTGAGCACTTGTGGCCCTAAACCTGAAAGTGGGCCGGCCCAATAAGCACGGCCTAAATGATGCGGGCTCCTTGGCCTAACAAAACAGGTAGAATCTCACTCTAAAAAAGCTGATAAGCCTGATTTGGTCCTATTTTCTGAGTCAGACCTAGAAATTCAACTTTTCAGGTCGAAAAGTCAACATGAAAACAAGTATTTTGGGAAGTCCAGTACTTTTTACTAAAAACATTTCTACGATTTCTTACGCAAAGGTACCTCTTTCACCCTTCCCCAACCTCAAACTCACATTCTTTGGATCAATATCAATATGTTTGAAAAAGTTGTGAAACATGAATGAATGATAGCTCTCCGGATGATCCCTTTCCAATCCAACGTATTCGTCCATATTGAATGTTTTCACATTTTTGAACGACAATCTTCCTTTTTTATAAAATTCGATCAATTTTCGATACATCCCGAGGGGAGTCGAACCAGTCGGAAGGCCAAGAACAAAGAACTGCTTCGATCCCTCTTTTTCATGCTCTAAAATTTTCTTCGCAACGTATCCCGCAGCGAATTCAGCCACTTCTTGCGACGATTCTTCGATGATCAATTTCATCTGAAAATTATAGTCAATTTTACATTAAAAAAGATTCACTAGGGACCACACAAGAGAGAAAACAGAAAAAGTAAATGAATGAATACAAATAGTTGAGATGACACCTTTATATATACAAGTAACTTTGAAGAGTACTTCATTTGGTATCTTATCGTCTTATATATTGTTATTGTTTGATAAGAAGATGATGAACAGAGTTACCCGAAAAAAGAACCTTTTGTGTTCACGTGGAGAGACATAGAAAGACGCAGAGAAATAGACAAAGTGCTATTCTTGTTCATTCATTGATAGGAAGAAGACAAGAGCTAAAATCAGATAAAGAAAAGTTGCAGTGATAACGAAGTGCTTGTCTTGGAAAAAAAGTCAAACCCGGGTTACTGTAGTTTTATGTATGTTATTAACCAGAATTCAATCACTGTCATTGGGGTACTGTCCGGCTCGTAGAGTTCGATTCTAATCAGCCAAAAACTCCATTAAAGTCGAAATATTATGAGATTATCAATAGAGCACGTGTTGCCGATTGAATTTTGAACAATAGTCGGAATTTAAGTGTGTTATTGTAGTTTTAGTTACTTAAAAATAATCATGGAAACTACGAAATTGGCTCGAAATTAGTTTCAGTCAAAAATAAATTTCAAAAACTCTATTTATAGCATCCATAGCAGAGTGTGCAAACACTAGCATGTTCGCAGGCATTTTAACTGACGAGCATTTTTACATTGTTCGACTCACGAGAGAGATCAACGAAATTTCTATTCCCTATTTTTTATACTGAAAAACCTTTTTGTTCGAAAATTTTCAAAAAATTAATGAACGTTTCTAAAAAACATCCTCGGGTGTTGCTTTAAGCTTGAAACATATGATTCTCAATAGAGCGCACAATACTTCCCCAAAATTCAAACGGTTTATAATGTTTGGTTTTTTGAATGAATCTCTCTAGCTTGGGACTCCCAGTTGGGAGTCATACTTTCAAAGATTTTGATCTGAAAATCTAAAACTATAATAATCCTCATGTCAGCGATTTGACGAATCGAAACAGGTTCCAATTTTTTTCTAAACCTAGATCGAAATCAGGAAATTTTCAGAAGTTTGTACCTGATTTTCAGAATTCCGATTCAATGGCTCAAATATGTCACCTGGTCCTTAACCTCGTTCCACATCTTCATAAAATTTTGTGGAGTCAGTTTTTTTTAGAACCCTGATACTATCACACAAAAATTCCTACCTGAACTCTGAAGGTCTGTGGAAAGTTTAGCGAGAATTTCTAAAAATTTTCTTATCATTTGATCTTTTCAGTTTCTCAAATTATAGTCTACATGTGGTCAAGGTCTAGTTCACATACATATATCAAAAAATTGGTATTTTGACCCAGTTGGACCGTACCTTCTTACTTCCCAGTTTTAGGTTCACACAATTGGTGGTTCAAAACTTCTTCATTTTTTTTGTTGAAAAATCCAGTTCCAATCAACATTTTTGCAACACAAAAGCCACTTTTTTCTCCTCTTTTCTCAGTTTTTTTCAACTATCTATTACACTGTAAAATCTGTCACTAGTACCATAAAAAAGATAACAATCTATGTATTTGTTTCTCCTCAAATATTTGTCGAGATTTTCGAAATTGTCGCTTTTTTCAGATATCTTCTTAAACCAGTTATTCATCTATTGTTACACTTTTCTCACTTTCTTCTTTATCGCTTTTTTTTTTCATTTTTGAACTTGACCAATTCGAATTCGATAAGGTCAATTCCTTCTTTCAGTCAGTTACCCCCTTTTTTTGTGGTTTCTCAAAACGAGAAAATAAAGAGAAACAATGGTCACACTTTTACTTGTGGTCGACCAATTTCTTCTTCTTTTTGTCTATTTTTTTGAACCTAACCAAAAATAAAAGAAAACTAAGATAAGAGGAATCGAACCCAAAACCTCTGCAACGTGAGCGGAGCGCACTAACCACTACACCACGTGATACACAGCGCCTCTCTTCTCTAATTTCTAATATAAGTTTGATGTTCTGAAAAAATGTCTCCTGAACCCCAAGTTTTATTTTTGTAGCCAGAATTTTTTGTGACATACGATAACCTACATTTTTCTTCTTATCACAAAAAAGTCCTTTTACATTTCTTTTTTCGTTTTTGATTATTTTTCCTATTTCGAAATAAGTATATAAGTGTAACCATTATATATCTCAATTTTATTTTCACCCAAGAACACTTCATATTTTTTTTTGTTTATTTTGTGTTGAAAACAAAATGCCTTCAATTATTCTGCAAAAAAAATATTTTGTAAATACCTCAATTTTTCATTTTTATTTCTCATGAAAACACGATTTTTCGATATTGTGAAAAAAATGAGAAAAATATTCACGTGACCACTGTTTAAGTTTTTCCTAATTGGATTTTTTACTTGGTTTTTTAATTGGTTTTTACTTGAATTTTGACTATAAGGAAATTTTTGAAGCAAAGTTTTCATAGATAAAACGCGCTCCATTGACAATGACTATTTTCTAACGTAAAATAAAGTTTATTCAAATTTTCAATAACCTTTTCGATATCCATGGATCATATTTGATCAAGAAAACAGAAAATACAGTAATAGGAACTGTAGAAACCGATTCTGAAATCAAAATTTTACGAAAAATGTTTATACATTCAATTGGCGATGGAGTGCCAATTGAATTTTAACTTATACAAAATGGTCAAAACTCTATCGGTAACAAGTGCTCTATTGATAATGTCATATTATATTGTTCTAAATGGACGGGTTTTTTTACGGGTTGAATAACCTCAGATCAAGTTGTCACAATTCGAAAAATTCTGGTTCTTGAAATATTTTCTGTTCAAAAACGAAACTATAGTAACCAAATGACAGCGATTGAATTGTGGCTAGTATGTTACTAAGCTCAAAAAAATTCGAGGATTTATAAAAAAAAAGTCACGATTCAATAGGTTACATAGTTTTTATAAGATAACAATTTTGGAGTAATTATATTTAAACTTTCAACCCCGAGAAAATGAAGAAAATATTTTGATAAGACCTAATTTTTTTCACAAGGGAAGTATATTAACATGTCATCCGATAGAGTTTTTTATAATGATCAACATCCAGTATCAAACTCCCCTCGGAACGCTGAAAATTGAGCTCGAAATTCGCTCTGAGAATTTGATGTACTAATCTCAAACATGAACGAACGTTGGAAATATTCATTTCCTCAAAAACCCCAAAACAGAGAGCCAACTAAATCGTGAAAACATAAGAATTTTGGCTCTATCCTAGTATCGGGGTCCCAAAATAATATGTTTTTTTCCTTTAAGTCGACATAGTCGTTCAATAAATGAAACAAAAATCTCGAGAATCAATATTTGAGAACTCTTATATTATTCTGGAACCCCTATACTAGGATAGAACAAAAATTTCATAGAAACTTCTCCATTTTCAGTTTTCCAGTGAATCTTGTTTTTCAGTTTTTTTTCTTTTGAAAATGTGTAGAGAACGAAAAATAACATCAAATCCAATAAACTTTTCTGCATTTTTTCAGCTTCAGCATTATCGTTACTGGATATCTTCATTTTCAGCTTCCCGGTGTTGATCAGTCACCTATAACAAACCTTTTCACTGATAGATTTCATCGGGTTACTGTACTTTTGGTCGATTTTGACACTAAAAATCTTAGACTCTCGAACTGCATCACCATCTTAGATACCTTTTCAAGTCCAAACCGGCTCTAATCTTCAAAATCTGAAAACAATCTTCATACAAAACAAGAAAAACATCATCCTTGTTGTTATTTTTGTTTTTTTTTTCTCCCACCTAACAATGTTCTTCTCCAAAATCATCTAAAAGTCAAAATGTATACTTTTCAAGTTAAAGTTCAAGTTCGTTTCTTATCTAAATCAAAAATCTTCGTTTTTTTTTTGTTTATTTGCGACCCTCATTTTCCCACCTTCAAAAAGTGTTATTTATTTTGCTCATGTTTAGTTTTTTCTTGGCTGCTGTGCGCAAACTAACCAGTATTTGATATATCCCCTCAATGCTCCATTTTTTGTGCTCTTTTCCTCCTTCCATTGTGTGTCTTTTTCGCGCTTTGCCCTCCTCTTGAACTCCGCAGAAAAAAGTTGGAAAGTTGGAAAAAAGGCGTAAAATTTCACATTTTGTCTCTCTCGAACCACTGTTACACAAAACATCTGGATTAGTATTATTTTAGTGTTTCCCAGAATATCCGGATTATTATAATTTCAAAAAGCAAAAAAAAAACATACATTTTCGTTGGACCTCATTCATCATTCGCCAAAAAAAACTCAATTTTCCTCTCTTTTTTTTGGTGAGAAAACACAAGCTTTTTTCAGGAGACAAAGTCTAATGCAATTTTGAAGAGGAAAAATGGAAATTTGGTGCGATGAGCAACCGGAAACACCTTCATTGCTCATATTACCTAATGAAATATTATTACATGTAAGTTATGGGACCCTTAAAGATGAGGTAAGGAGAGTTGGAAAGTTGATTTTTAGAGAAAGAGCATATTTTTTAGGTCCTCGAAGGATTTTTCACCGAGGAGCTGTTTTCGAGAAAATGTTATTTGAAAAAAGAAATTTGGAAACTTTACATGTATACGTTAAAAGTTTCCAATTTCTAACTCAACACTTTTTTCTCGAAAACTATTCTTTTTTGGTGAAAAATCTCTCAAATTTTATACCTTAAAAAATGTTCTTTTTTTAAAGAGCAATTTGCAACTCTTTATTTAAAGGAACTTTTTTTCTCGGGTTTCAGATGTAAAACGTAATATTTCGAACTAAATGAAGTCTAAAAATGAAAATTTGAAACGGGTCCATCACATTTTTCAACTGAACTGAAATTGTAATTTTATTTTGTGAAATGTCTTGAAGTTTAAATCAGGCTTATTTTTTACTAATTTACAGGATGTCAGGTAACTATAACTTCCTTTTTCTGCTCAACTACCAGCTATCAAAACTGTGATCATTCAAATGTGCGCCATTGGCAAACGTTGATTTTTTCAATTTTTAGATCAAGTTTTTCTGGATCGTCATAACTCAGGTCAAAATTATCCGTTTGTCCCCATATTTTGCACAATTATACTCAACTATATATATACAATGTGCTCTAGTTTTTGTAGAACAATACCTGGAAAAAGAAAGATCTGGAAATTTTTTTCTGAAAATGTTCAGTTTTTGAAAAAATAAATATTTTTCTTGAACATTTGGGCAAATTTTTAAAAAATATTTTATGGAAAAAATTATTGTCGTAGAGCATAACTGCACAAAATTTGGGTCGAAACAGACTGTTTTGAGCCGAGTTATAACAATTTAACCAAAAGGGTTTGAATTTTTTGCAAAAAATACCTGAATCATTCATGAATATTTTACTTGGGCCCATTTTTTGAAGTCCTGAGAACGAAAAGAACCTTCAAGGGCTTTGTGAGCTCGAAAAATATGACATGAGCTATGTATATAAGATGTTCGAAAATCTAGAAAATTTTGGCTTGCAGTGTGTTTTTGATAAGAAATTGGCATTCCAATTTTTTCAAAACCTAATTTCCAAGTCTGAAAATTCTAACAACAGTAACCAAGTTCAGAAAAATAGCAACACCTCTGAGAATAAAATAGGATTTTTTGTTGGAACTACTTTTATGCTCTGAAAACAATATTGTGAAGCCCGATTTTATCTTTTATGAAAAGTAAAATACAGTAACCTTTTGGTAAAGTTTGAAGATCTACAGTACCCTCTTCGCTCTAAACCCTCATTTTTTTCAGATAGTCCGCCGCCTTCCTCGACACGATGTTTTCTTCTCAGTTGCTCATACCAGTAGCCGACTTCGCCGTCTTGTTCAATCAAATCTGAATACTCTTCGATTGTAAGTTTGCATAGTTCGTTCGCAACAAGAACATTATCTATCGATCTATCTAACATGATAACTTTGTTTCGTCGTTCGAGTGCTTGTCAAATATATGTTCGAATGGTTCAAATACTTGTTGAACTTCTTTTTCGAGTACCAAAAGAATGTGAAAAAAGAGATTTTCAGATTTGATGTTCATTGCCATGTTCATATAGTGGATTCACTTCCATCACATGTTTATCGGGATGATGGGACAGATCCAATTATCACTTATTCGTTTACATTGTTTGATAGATTATTGCCAGGTAAGAAAATATGAAAAAAGAAGAGAGAAAGGAAAATACTTTGAACAAGATCAGAGAGTGGAGACAGGCAAAACATAGGTCCAATAAATGAAATTCATAAATTTTGAGCAAAAAATATGTTTCGAACCAGAGTTTTGTCTCATTAGAGTTGAAATTTGGATTACCCAAGAGCCAAAAAAACATATAAATTTATTAAAGCCAATTAGGTAAATAATTTTTTCGACTAAAAAAATTCACAATCAAACAAATAAGGTTTCCAACTGTCTAGGTGTCTTTCTTTTTTTTTCTGACGCTCACTTCGAAAAAAATGAAAGTACAGTAACCCAATGGAAGCGAATTGCAACTAATTAAATAATAGGATGAGAAAAGTTACAATCATCAATTCAATTGTTCAAAGTTTGGAATATAATCCCAATTTCAATTACCATATTTGTGGTTTCATTTGTCGCGCTGAAATTTTTTGAAATTAATTGTGAAAGATTGAAATCAACAAGTTTCATTTTCTAATCTCACAGTTTTTTATTTTTGTGATTTTTTATAACAAATTTTAAAAAATTCGCAAATGAAACGTAAATTAGTGTTAAATGTCAATTAACAACTATGATACACTTGTCAGAAAAAAATTATCAATATAGTGCATAATTTGATCCATATACAATTTAGCTGGTAATTTCTACGGTTAAGTTCTCCTGTTCTAAATAAGTATATTTTCAATTTTCATAGCTATTGGAAATTATAGTTGGGCTCAGGCTTAAAAAAAAGTCTCATGAAAGTCTCCAACTAAAATTTTGATCACGAAATGATTTGGAAATATAATTGAAAAAAACAAAAATTTTTAAGACTACAAACAGAAGAAGCGTTTGTGTTTGCGCGGAAATGATCAAAGATACAAAGAATTGCACATTTCGCATTTTCTCGACTCCAAAATGAATGCTCAATTAGAACGTGGCGGATACGATGTGACAGTTCCTCAAAATGTTGCCAACACTCTTCTTTCTTATATGAAACTTCGCGCGATGCGATTTCAAGTCAGAAAACAATGCAGAATCGAATCAACAAGGAAAGAAGATGACTTTTTTGTGAATTGTATGGAATATTGTGAGAGAATTTGTAAGAAAACAGACATCAAGTCATTGTTGTTGTGCTCGAAGAATGTGTTATTTCCTTGGCATTTATCGAAAAAATCACTGGATAAATTGGAATCGCTGAAACAACTTCGATCATTGATTTTGGAGAATATGACAAGTCTCGATGTCACTCAAAATATCCCGATTTCAAATCTTTGTAGCCTTCAATTCCGACTTGATCAACGTCATCGAATCGATATCGAACATGTCGAGCTAAAACAAATCAATGGATCAGTTCTGAAACTGATAAGTGAATCTTGTGTTCCTAATTTCGATTTTTCGGCATATTCTGAAATTTCGGCAGCTATTTCATCGATTAGTTCAGTTGATATGTGTATGTTTATATCAAACTGGAGAATATCGCAAAAGCCATGGAATATTAAGTCGATCTCATTTAATTCGAATGTGACTATTGATGAATTTCGATCAAATGCTTATCGATATTTACCGTAAGTTGTATTTTTTGGAAAAAAAACCACCAAAAACTGAAATTTCTAAACATTTTCTAAATTTCTCTTATTTGTTTCGCATCTTTCAGTATTTATTGTCATTTATCCCCAATTTCTGAGTTTTATCAGAATTATTCTACATACATCTCTTCACATTTTCTACATTTCTTTGTATTTTCAGAAATCAAATAATGGATGTTCCATATTGCCGTTTTCATACAATTCATCGAACCTTTTCAAATGTAGCTTTAGAATTAGCATGTTATGGAAATGGGGTAAGTTGAATTCTTGAATTTTTGTTCAAAATCGAAAATTTTCCAGAATGCTACGCAATGGTTTTTTCGAACTGGATACAGAGATCCGCCCAACTAATTCACAACAGTTTGAGCCAAAATACGGGTTTTTCTTCAGATTTTCTAGATTTTATGACTTTTTTTTTGCTTCAGGTACCTGTTTTTTTACATATAAAAATTCATTGAAAAATTGTAAAACAACACGTTTTTCGCAAACCGTAAATACTATACACATCCTTAAACTTCTGATGTTTTTCTTTGTTTTTCAACCATATGCAAATATCGAAGAGCTCGTTTGGCGGCCGTTGATTTCGCAATTCGGTAGTTTCGACCCATTCCAGTGAATCTCATGTTATTTCCAACATCGACAGTGACACGAACTTTTCCAGTTTCCAGAATTCGCTCCATTTTACTGAAAAAATAATATTGAGAATGAAACCTTTTTGGTATTCAGAAGTAACAATAGAATCTTCAACTAGATCGGGACTTTTTCAGAAGAAAATAAATTTTTTCAAGAATTTTCAGATAAAAACATATTTCAGGTGGGCTTCGGAAAGGTCGGAAAATCAGGTGGAACCAACCCTCCATGTGATAAAGCCTACACCCCCAATCTCTACATTTTTGACGTATAAGACACAAATATTAACCTTGATCATTCACCAAAAGTTCTGACTCAAATGCATTCATGTAGAAAATATTATAAGATTATATAAAAAGATTTGAATACACGTGGTTCTTTTTTGGAGCAAAAAATGAACTTTTCATTATTTTCCTTAAATGATAGTGCAACTATGATAAAAATCGGTATTTCCTATTTTCTAACATCCCTTGGTATCATTCCTATTCAGATTTTAACAATAATGGTGAGAGATAAAAAAAATTGAACATTCAATTCTACTCTTTCACCAAAACGTTACTCAGAAATATGAGAACAGAATTTCTTGTTAGCTCTACGTTATTTTTCTGCCTAGATAACCCAAAAACTACAAAACTATTTTTTCCAGGCACTATATTCGAAAAACAAAAAGTCATCGAACATGACATTCAAACTAATGCTCATTATAAATATACTCGAACTTATTCAAACTACCGGACATTTTATAACAAGTCCAATTGTAATATTTCCAAACATCCAAACCGTTTTCGACAAATTGATAAGGGTGATCGGGTGTATTATAAACACTTCTTGGATTGCTCTATTTCCCACAATGACTATTTTGGCAATTTCGCGGATTTTAATCTTTCAAAACCATACAAACCCAATAAAAATGGAATGGTATTTCAAGCTTTATCTTTCAATTTCATTTTCCTGGATATTCTTCGTTCTCCTTTGTGGATGTATAACTCAGAATTTCGCATTTTCTTCTACTTCTTGGGACTATGACGGCAGTATCCCTTATGCTCACTTTTTTCAAGACGCAGAAGTGATTGTCAGCCTTCCATGTTTAGCTATTTCTTATATATCCTACTTAATCCTTATTTATCTTGTCTATAATAAGAAAACTGATACTCTAAATTCGAGAAGAAATGAACTAGCAATCCTGATACAGTACACTTTTGTCACCCTTTATATGACAATTTTTATAATTCTTTGGCATAAAGGAGATGATTGGTTCAATATGAGCGATATAGTTGTGAGAGCTTTTATTAATTGGATATGGATTTTTTGTAACTATATTTCTCCAATCGTAATGTTGCTTATCAATACGTAAGTGAATAATTTGACATTTCGGAAATCAGGTAAATTTTTAGGCAACTACGACATGAAGTGATTAGGTTATTCAAGAAACATGAAATACGACATGTAAAAACAATAACATTAATATTTTCGAAATAGATTTCTAAATTGATAATTAGAAACTACCTAAGCTCAATTTTGATATTTATTTCGAGTTGATAAGAAAAATACAACATACCTGAATCTAGCTTTACTCGAATCCCATTCCATCAATTCTCTAATCGGAGATCTCGGCGGGTTGGCACAACATTCTTCAATAGTCGACTTCATCAATCCAAAAATTACAGCCCATGTGATATCCAAATTTCTTCCGCTGTCCAAATAAATCGCACCAGCAATAGATTCGAATATATCTCCCATTGCTTTAGGAACTTCGATATCTTCTTCTTGGCCTTCGTCAATTTCCTCTTCTGTGGTGACCATGTACATCTGAAGTAGTAAATTGTTTTTCAATGATCCACGAGTTCATTTTTTTTTATTTTTAGATTGCAGTCATGTTCTATTTTGAGCTACTTTTGCTAGCCATAGTTCGACTTTTGATTTTTTATAAAGTAAAAGTTCAAAAAACCTTTGCAATAACTCCAAATCACAAAAAAACACCTTTTTTCTGATCTTTCAAATTTTAAAAATTAGGAGATGACAACTTTGAACTTAGAAGCTTCAATTTTGGAAAAATAATATTTAGAATCTGGAAAACGAGAATAGAATTTTAAAAAATAGTGTTAAATATTTTGAGGCTGAAATTCCCTTTTCGCTGAAGTTAACAGTATTTTCTTAATTTAAGTTATATGTTGTTGGAAATTTTATTAATGGCCTACCTCTGTATTGAAGTTGGCATCGAAATTCCTTTCTGAACAAAGCTTAACAAATTTCTCAATCATATGGTGTAATCCAGGACACATTGCAATGAAATGCTGGAAAAATATAAAACCTTATAACACTCCTGCAAATCAGAACTACCTTTTGAAAATCATACTTCACTGCTAATGAAGCAAATATCGTGTTGTTAACCAGCGCACTTCTCAAATCTGTCAAAACTCCCGGACTATATTGTCGAACATCTTCAAACAAATATCTGGTGATCATATAATCAAGAACGGCATCTCCCAAAAATTCCAATCTTTGATAACATCCAGTTACTCGATTATTGATATAACTAGCATGAGTGAATGCTTGAACCAAATATGCTCGATTCTTGAATCGATAACCAATCTTCTCCTCGAGAAGTACAAATTGAAACTGTTGCCAAATGTTATCCAATGCTCGCATTGATGCATTCGTATCAGTTGGCGAATCAATAAATCGGAGAAGAGGATCCTGATCAATCTTGACCCTTTCCATAGCATCTGGACCATCGACAACTTTCAACCCCATCCAAGACATTACTTTTAATGTTGGATTTGGTCCAAGTGTCAATAAATGAACACCAATTAATGCTTCCATCGCATCAGCAATCGATTTATCCGAGATATTTTGTTGTGTCAATAGATTATATGGAAGTGGCGAGATATCCTCATTCACACCTCCTCTTTGTTTCGGGAATGTGATAGTTTCAATTCCATCCGATGTTGTTTTTGATGTTTCTCCTCCTTCATCCCAACCAGTAACCGTCTCTTTCTGAAAAAAAAAACAAAATTAGAATAAATGAGAAATTGCAGATTATATTAAAGTACCTTTGTTTCAACAACTTGACCTTCCAATAATTTCTCCATTTCAATATCTCGTTCTTCGGCATCATCAGTGTTCGGTGCTTTGAAATCAACAGTAGTCACATAACTGAAAATAATTATTGTAACATTGAACCCCCGATTAGGTTTTTGTTTTTCATTGGTTTATTAAAAAAGGGTTTCCACCGAATTCTGGTTACCGATAATTTCGAATTTTTACACATTCATATTTTTAAACTCAGATCAATTTTCATCGGTTTATGGTGTAGGTACTAGAAGCAGAAAACGGTGAAACGGATTTTTTGAATCGGTTGGGATTTTATAAAATCCGGTCCAGAACTCTGATCATTTCAGCTCTACCAGACTATTCGGACCTCTGAAAAAAACCAAGTTCAAACATACCACGGTGGCAACCACGAATCCTGCGCATCAAACTTCGACGCCACAATTAATTGCGGAATTCCAAGCTTCTTTCCCAATCGGTACAAATTACAATTCGAAACTTCTTTCGATCTTGCAAATGACAATTTTCCCTCATGTTGTTCGCCATGTTTGTGATACAAATAGTCAGTAACTGCGAATTTCAAGAACGAGTCTCCAATGGTTTCAAATCTTTCCAAACTCATTCCATCGCTCGCATTCGAAGTAGTTAATGAGGTAAGCAGTAAGCAAGGCGAAACACCGAATCCAATTTCTTTGTCCAAATGTGAAATATCAGATAATCCTTCGATATTCGCTCGAAGTCCATTCATCGTTGGCGATTCTTTTTTGAATGAAAACCGTTGTGGCAATACACATCTATTCAACACATTGCAAGTACTTCGGTCTTCTTTGTCAATCTTTTTCATATTCGTATCATCCTCATATTTTTGTAATTCTCCTTTTGTCAATTGCTCAATTTCGTCATCAACGCTCATTTGATTGTTAAATTCAACTTCATCATTATCATCGAATTCATTCAAATCGATAATTTCTTCCGGTTTTCTATTACATTCTTTCGCATCCGCTACATCTAATGCCTCTAATTTCTCTTGAGCCTTCATCAAATTTTTGACTTTTTCTCTTCTTTTCATTTCTTCTTCAATTTCCTTTTCAGTTTTAATAACTTCCGGTGCTACAGTAGGCGCCACATTCACATGTCTTCCAACATCTTCCATCAATGACTTCAAATCGAATCCCACTGTTTGACCATCAGCAAGAATTTCCTGAAAAACTGAATGTGTGCGGCGGTGGAAAATGAACTATGAACTTACGAATCTTGATCCACTTTCTTCCGCATCGTCTTCATCAAACTCTCCCCATCCACTGGCAACAATTCCTTCTCGTGGCGACCAAAGTTCATCGCTCGGTTGGAATTGCACTGAAAATGTAAATTTAATTATAAAAATGTTTTACGTGTTCTAATGGTTTCAATTTTCATCCCAAAATAATTTCAAGAAATAACAGTAACAAGTGTGTCCCCTCGGCTCCGCCGAGGTGCACACTTGTGCTTCTCAGCCTTCGGCTGCGAAGCTGTTACGCAGCCTGCAGCCGCGTTGTCATAGAAAAGTGTCTGAGATACGCCCTTCAACTTACTCAATAAAACAATTTCGGAATCTGTTTTGAACTGTATTGCACTTTTAAAAAATTAAGGTCATTTTTTGGCTACCTTGATAATCAGGAATTCATTGAAATTTAAATCTTTATAACCACTGTCCGTACATTACCGGTCAGAAACATACAATTTCGTGTTTTTGACTACATAAAACTATGCTGATGTGAGAAAACAAAGAAAAAAATAATCTAATAAGTTTTAAAAAATGAAGAACAACATTTAAATTGGTCACAGAAACAGTACCAAGTGCAACTCACAATGTATCCTAATTATGAAGTACCGGAATCGACCGGGATAGGAAAGAGTTTCATAATACGAAAGTGATTCATCCTATAACTGATGAAAACTTGATGATTGTGACTCTAGATAACCACGGACTTTTTTGAGACAGTACCTCTTTTCAAAATAAATTTGCTCTTGAATCCAGTTGGATGGAGCCCAGTCACAAAAATTATAAATGATCTCAGAAGCAACTAATACGTAACTTCTGGATTTCGATTTTATTTATCAAACAACGTTTAGAATCTTATTGACCAAAACACTTATCTTATCTTATAATTTGTAAGCATTGAAAACACAAAAGTTACTATTTGAAATTTACTGAAACGTTGATGTGAAAAATTATATAATAATGACAATAACTGGACCTCGGATAAAAATTTAAGAAATGAACGTATTCTTTAAATGAATATAGTACGTGGCCTTTTTGACCCGAATGGGACAGACATTTTTGAGCTTAGTGTAATAATATATAAGAAGATCGTAAAAATTAAATTCGGGGAGAAATTTTATTTTTTACGTCGTTTTGTACCATTTCTCATAAATGATTGTCAGTGGCCATATTTCTCTTTTTGATTTCATGTTTAAAAAATATAGATATTTTTATTCTTAAACTTACTTTGTGATGTCAATCGTTGTTTATAATCATGCATGACAAATGGTCCAAGATCACTCTCATCTTCATCAGAAATATTTCCATCATGAAGTCCCGACATTAATCCAACCGTATCTTCATCTCCATCGTATCTATTTCTATTATCGTTACTTGTCAAAGATACATCCACACCACACCGAATCGCATCTTCTGGATCCCACACTCCGATTTTGAACACCTAAGAAATGAAAACTTCATTGGAATTATTCAGTGATAGTGCCTTACCCCATCATCATCCTGCTCGTTATCTTTTTGCTGTTTATCTTCCGGTTTCTTATTGAGTTCTTTCAATTGTTGCAATTTGCTAACAACAACTGATTGTTTCTCCTCATAAGTCGCTGGATATGACAAAGGCGGCCATTCGAGATTATCCGAAACTTCGATACTGTCCTGGAATTATTTGAACTCACGAGTTAATCTATCAATAAAGCAGTATAATACTTACCTTGCCCTTTCCGAACGCATTAATCAGAATAGTTTGTCTCAATTCGTCAGTCAATAACAAGTGATTTAATCGATAGAAAATACTTGGAAGAGCAGCGATAACGTTCCATAAAGTAGCGGAAATCGGATGAACATCCATGAGTTCCGGAACAAATATCTGACGTTGTGTACTATGAGTAGAACGTTCTCCAGGAGCAGGAGATGATGCTGGCGAAATGACGGAGTCTTGCGATTCCGAAGTTTCGGCAGATACTGGTCGCCGAGATGCTTTTTGATGACGTGGAAGAAGCAAATTCAGGCGGCTGGAATTAGAGTTTTTGAAGGAAAATTCTAGTATCCGATTGAAAAGCACTCACTGTGAGGTATAATCGACATCTAACAATGATTGATTCTGATCGTAAATTTGAATATCATATTTCTTTATGAAATACTCGTTGAAAGTTGTATAATGATCATCGGGAAATTGTGAGCTTGGTCCCATGTCTGGCAAAATTTCAGCCACATAATAAAAGGCCGGTCGTTCAACGTTTCGATACCAAGGCATAACTATAGCATCTTTGTAGTCTTCTGGATTAAATTTGTAGTTCTTTCGAACTTCGTCTTCGGGCACACGAGGCATTTTGCGCATGTTTGCAACAACTTGAGAGACATACAACATATTGATTGAATACATACCGGATGTGGCTTTCGGATCTGAAAAAGGACAGTTCTATAGGTCTAATCGTAGGTCAAGTTTAGGTACTAGATTTCGGCACGTTTCATCGTTACTAAAAAAAATTGTCTTACTTTTGTTTAGTGGCACAATAAGAGTATTGATTGGAGTAGATTTGGAAGTATCGAACATCAGATTATCCGATTTACACAACTGAAGAACTTGAGTGAACAAATAGTCGTGGAAAAGTTTGATTTGTTCGAAATCCTCATTTTTCACTTGAATCTGCAAAATCCAGGTTTTTATCTTTTCACAACATTTGTTATTTACCTCTGTATCAGATAAAATCGTTCGAACTCTCATATCTCCTTGTCTCAAATAAACCGGGAATGGTGGAACTTTTGGGATTTTTCGAGATGACAAAAATCCAAAGCAATATTCATATTTTGTCGGATCAACGAATTTTCTTCGTTTCGGATTAGTATACAATTCCGGTTCGCGTATTCTTTCCAAATCCAAAACATAAAGATAGCATGTTTTATCTGGTTCGATAAGACATTCATGAAGACTTCGAGCCACTTTCTTATCATACAATTGTTTTCTTTTCGCCGACCCGACTTTGGCTGACAATCCCGGTGCATACTCATCTGGCTCATCATCAATATGCTCCAATAACTTGGCAATCGATTCTCTTCCTTTTGGCAACAAATTATCATCTAATTCTCCTTTTTCATGTAATTGTCGACATGCTTCCAAAGCCACAGCCATTTGTGCTGTTTTCTTGTTCGGCATTGGCTTCACCAATTTGATGGCGTTTTTGATCGGCGAATTGATGGGAAGAAGAAGTTCTGCGCAGTATTTGGTGACACCTTCTTCGGTAATTGGGATTATTTTGTTGTGTGGGACAAGGCGAGTGAAAATATCGGATGGAAGTTTCCCGCAATACCTACAAAAGGAGATGTCTACAGAACTTGAATTTGTGTCACAAACCTGTTGACTAATTGAATGGCATTCGATAATCGAACTATGGCTCCAGTAGATTCGACAACATACGGACTGACAAGTTCATCAACATTCTCCACATCTAATCGAGCATCATCGTCAACGGGATTGTGTACAGTTCGATAGCGATTTAGAAGAAGCTGAAAAGATTGTTCTATTTTTGGGAATTTCGAAGATTTTCCAAGTCGTTGATGGCGTCACTAGCGCATTTTTTCACTAAGAAATTACCTTTTCAATCAATTTGAAATCTCTCAAATCGCTATTACACGCATCACTTTCTCCTTCTTCAACAAAGATCAAATATCTAGCTCCCGGTCTTCTCGCTCTTCCTTTTGATTGTACATACGATCTCATATCCAATGGTCGATCGAATTTTACAACAACATTACATTGTTTCACATCAACACCTTCTTCTAAAACCGATGTGGCAATCAACACATTTATCTCGTTTTTGTGGAATTTTCGAAGAACTTCAGTTTGTCGCTTATGCAGACCTTGATTGTCGTTTGATACTAAATTGTTTCCACTGGCACCGACTACATAATCTGATCTTATGAAATTGTATGAAGATTCCCAAGTTCGAATTTGGCGCATGAGCATCTAAAGAATGTGATAGTTATAGAAAAAACAAATGCAGTGCAAACCTGTAGAGCACAGGCCACATATCTTTGATCAACAAACACAATCGCTGATAAATGTTCAGGCTTCTGCAATTTCATTCGTTTCTCTTGAAACTCTGGAGCAAACATTTCGAATGTCTGAAATAATAAAAATAGCTAGAAAAACCCAGCTCTTTATTTGATACCTCTAGCAATCGGACCAGTCGATGAGGAATATACGGTTTGATTGCATTCAAACTTTTGATATTCTTCATTTCCGGTTCCAAAACTCTTTTGACAGTTTCCATAGCGGTTCTTGCTAAATTCAAAAACAGCTTTGCCTTCTCTGGCAACATTTGTGTTTTCATCAGTTTGTTCAATTCACGATACCAAACTTGTGATAATTTCCAAGCCGCCCAGGGACCCAATTGTTTCAGAACTGCTAATGTTGTTTTGATACTGTCACGGATTGGTCGACGAGGATCGAGATCAAGATCTGGATTGATTTCGGTAGTTGTATCAACGAATGTTTTAACATTATCCAAAATTGATGTTACTTGATCCACTAAATGACGAGAATTCAAAGAGCGAACATCAAAATTGTGACAAATCGCAACAATTTCATAGGGTTTTGCGCCGAATTTTGATAGCTAAAACACGTTTTTGTATATATAATAATGATAAAGGTATAAACATACAGATACTAAATCACTTGCTGTTTCAATAGAACAATCCATAATTGCCTCCAACTTATTCAATTTATCTTCTAATTGAGCTGGAGCAGTTTTCTCTTTGATAAGACTTGCAGTTAATCCAAGAACTCTTGGGGCATTTCCTTCTTCTGTTAACAACCATTTCAATCAGATATAGAATGTTCTACTTACTTTGCTTCAGTTCCTTGTATGCTGACATAATGAGTCGGTAAGGATGTTTAGAACCAAGAGAATGATGACATTCATCAAAAATTAGTACACTGGAAACTTTTAGTTGGATAAAAGCATGGTTTATGAGATCGAGAAGACACTGTGCGGTGATCACGACTACCTGAATAATTAAAAGTTAACTCAAAAATCGATCAATTAGAATTTACTTACATGATGATCTTTCATGAACTTATCGCAAATATCCTTGTTTTGCGAAATTTCGTTGTTCATTTGTCCATGAACTCTCCCAACTTTGAACTTTGTATGTCTTTCAATGTGAACCGCTTGTTGTTCGACTAAATTCACTTTTTCTACTATGAAGAACGCGCGTTTTCCTCCTTCGTCTATAGGTGTGTAAATTTGAACACCGAATTCTTTGAGAAGGAGAACAGCAATGAACGTTTTGCCGGATCCGGTACCAAGCTGCACGATGATATTCCTTTTGCATGCTTTATCCAGAAGCTCAACTTGGTAGTCACGAGGATTGAAACAGTTGGATTCATTCCGTTTTTTAATTACCATCTGAAAGAAATACAATATTTTATGAGCAATAAAATAATTGCAACGATTATCAGCCAAAAAACAATTAATATGGATTTTGAAAATCGAAGAAAGAACGAAAAGATTTTGTCATTTTTTTCTTTTGGCTCGAAATTAATGCTCACACTAAAAATTCAAAATTTTGAATTCGCAACTCCTCGAGAACTCCAAAATGAAAACCTCCATATGTTCGTGCCAAGACCAACAAACAAAAAAGAGCGCGTCTTTGAAGCGTTTTTTTGTTTTTTTTATTTTTTGGAGAGAAGTTTTTATTTTCTCATGAAAATTCACTATTTACTAGTCATATAAAATGATTAAGGTATTTTCAGATGAACGAAAACCAACTGGCTCAACGAGAAGTATTCCGTAGTTATGTAAAATCGCGTAAAAGTCAAATTTGGACCAAAATAAGAGAAATCTCAAGAGTATGCCGTATTCCTGGCAAAATCCGCGAGCTGCACGTCTATTTGAACACGAATCGCGATGAGTTTTTGAATTTTGGAAGGGCCAATCACATTCCGGACGACGAATTAACTGGTCCATCCATCGCAGAGCTTATTTTCCCCACCAGTGAAAGAAGATTGATTGCTCAAATATTCAAACCATTCTTTATGATCCACTTTTCGGTTTGGCGATTAGAACAAATTGTCGGAGGGTCGCAGTTTGAAAATGGTATCAAGTTAGAAAAATTCTACTATTCTGCTGAAAAACGAAAAGAATATAAGACGTATCTGAAGGACTATGCTGATTTTATTCAAGAGCTGTGAGTTTTCATTTCTCAGTCAAAAATTAAACAATAATATTTCCAGTTCAAAAGGAGTTTTGAATATCTCTGGTCACTTAGAGGGAATCGCTTTAGCGTTAGCAAGAGAACTCTCCATCGGATATATTGGTCATGAAATGAAAGTCAACAATAATGAATTGAAATGTGCTTGGTTTCAAGAACTTATCAATGTCATGAATAATTGGAGTCTTGTCGGAACAACTATTTCATTATCCAATATATTGACTTATCAAATCTGCAAAGATGCAATCAACCTGCTGACCGAGCATATTTATAGAATTGTTGTCGTCGAATTCCCAAGAAAATACCGTACTATTTTCACATTGCGATACTGTATGCAACAAACTAATAATCATGTGAGAGAAACTCTTACGAAACACTTATTAGCGGAAGTTGAAAAATATCTTCTTCTAGCATGTAAGTTATTTAATTTGAAAAAGGATTTTAATTTGCAACTCTGATATTTCAGCCGTTGACACAAAAATAATCCTGAATGCGTATGCTTCTTGCGTTGAATCTCTTCGCGAATTGGATACTACATGTATTGTAATGCATCGTGTATGTGGAGTAATCAAGGATTATCTAAAGTAAGTTATTCAAATATTTTCTATTCTAAAACTAATATTTTCAGAAAACGAACAGATACCGTTCAACAAATTATTAGCTACATCACATCGGATAAAAAGGATGAACTAGAAAAAGATTTGGTGAGTTTTCTCGTTAATCTGAAAAGAAATAAATTAGAATTTTAGACAAATACAAAACGAAGTGCTATGATGGACGAGGACGAGTTGAAAGGTGTGAATGATGATTTTCTACCTGAAAATATGGATCCAACTGGATGGTACGAATGGGAACCTCATCCATGTGATGCAACCATTGGCGAAACATCTCATGGTCGACAAAGTATTGATGTGTTCAATATGCTTGTATCGGTATATGGAAGTAAAGAAATGTTTGTAAAAGAATACCGGTCATTGTTAGCGGAAAGAATGTCGAATTCGGATAAAAAAGATGTGAGATACATGAAATATGGTCTATTATTCCTAATTTTGAATTTCAGCCAGTTTTTGAGCGTCGTTATTTGGACTTGTTGAAGTTACGCTTCCAATTCAGCGAACTTCAGCATTGCGAAGTTATGTTGAGAGATGTCGAACACTCACAACAAGTCGACGAAGCCGTCCAAAAGTATACTGGATTACCTATCTCAGGTTGCATTATTTCCTCACATTATTGGCCGAAAATTGAGCAGGAAAAAGTTGTGGATCGACCAGGAGTATGTTTAGCTTTTGCATTGTTAACTTTTTGACCCCCTAATTTTCCAGCTTTTACCTGAACCACTGGAAAGAGCTATGGATATTTATGCACAAAAGTATTCGGATGTTCGAGAACAGAGAGAATTGAGTTGGTTGAAAGATGTTGGGTTAGTTTGACGAGAAAAGAAGACGAAATAAAACTTGCAAATTATTTCAGATGTGTTGAACTGGATATTGAACTAGATGGTGTTCGTATCGAGAGAACTGTGCCAAATGTTTATGCAACTGTGTTATATCTGCTGCTCGAAAAAGGTAATTTATTTATGGATTCTTTGAAAATATTTTGAACGAAAAACCATGTTTATGGGAGTTTTTCTGAATAGAAAATTCCAAGTTTTCATTAATTCAAGTTATCCTAGTTTTTTTTCTGAAAATTTCCCAATATTTCATTCTCGTTTTTCAGAATCTTGGACAGTTGCCGAAGTCGCTGAACGTCTCAGTATTACGTCAACGCATGCTAAACGGCGACTAGATTGGTGGAGGAAACAAGGAATTCTTGTAGTCGGTGTTGCTACTGGTGGAACTACAGAGATCTGGTCATTGACCAAAAACGCGAATGGTCTTTCATCAAATCGGGCAAAATCACCAGAACAATTTGATGAAGATGAATTAGCAATTGATGATTCGGCTGATATTGTTGAATCACTGGAACAATATTGGGGATACACAAAAAATTATATTGTAAGATTAATGTTTTTTCCTCCTTCAATGTATTTTTAAAACAGATAAACTTTCAGTCAAATCATGGTCCAAACGGGGAAGTGAAAGCGGAACGTATGCATCGGGTATATCGAATGTTTGGGTCTCCAACTGCAACAGGTCCAACTCTCGATCATGTAAATACCTTCCTTCAAAGAAAGGTTCAACTTGGTCTTCTTACATGTACAAACGGATATTATCGGGTTGTTCAAAAAACATAGGGTAAACCGAAGAACTCATTTTTATCATGTTTCATTGCAAAATTTCAAATACGTTACTAAGGTGCTTGATTTTTCACTTTTTTCTTTGTAAAAATAGTTGAGCGAATTTTATAAAGTGTATTATATTTATTTTGCCATGTTTCACATGTTCGGGTACCTTTTCTTGGACTAAAATTTATTAAAGTATTTCAAAATCATTGGAAAATAAAAATGCACGTTTTTTATTACTGTCATTTTTCTTCCGAATCAGTTTAGCGCTGAAGATCTTCAACTTTTTTGAAGTGAGGGTTTCACGAACAAACTCTTTCACTTCTTCTAACCAAGCTGTGTAGATTTCAGAAGACGATGCTGAAATGATTTCTAGTTTTTAAGAAGTAAGTTTTGCTAATTACCTTCGTTTTCAAACATCTGCTTGATTTTAACTCGTTCGAAAATCCGCTGAGATTGATAGTTTGGAAATTTGGAGGATTTCAGAGCGACTAGAATTTCGGTGCCATTTCGAGTTTTGAGAGGAATTGTGAATCGAAGGGAGAATATGAATGTTTTACCTGGAAACAATAAATTTTTGGTTTTTGAAAATATGTTATTTATAGATCTCGAAACACTGAAAAGTTTTCCATAAGTAAGTTAATAATAATATATTGAACAATGTAATGCGATGTCCAAAGCTGAAAAAAAAATCGACTTTGGCATAAAAAACTCTTTATGAAAATATTTTTCAAAAATTACCTTGGCATAGAGGACATAGTTTTCTGATTTTACACAACTCCATCGGTCTGTTTTCCTTTTTATGCTTCGGACAAAACTTTGTGAACACTACATGCTGACACTTATTCGAATTATAAAACGACCAATCTACTTCATATACCCTGGAATTTTTCTACATATTATTTTATAAACACGTTTTTCAGTATTACCGATTTAATTGAACCCGCTGATTTAGTCGACATTGAAATACGATATCATCTGAATCGTTATCTAATATATTTTTCCTATATAAATCTTCCCAACAAGTCACATTTTCAGGCAAATCTTCGGGAGTATCGAGAATAATTGAACGGTCTGTTAGATCACTTGATGAACTTTCAGTGCTCTTGATTTTGAACGGGTTTTTTCGCAACCATCGCGTCACCGAATCTGTTCTTCTCACTGGTAACTGAAATTTTTAGTATGATTTTTAAAAGGATGAGATAAAAACTTACTTGATTCAAAAACTTGTGAAACTCCATGAATTTGTTTGTCAAAAAACAAATAAAAATTACTGTCGAACGACGCACACCTGAAAACTTTTTTGTGTCTCGGAACGAAAAGTACTGTTGCTCACAACTCTTCCAAAAAATACACAGGCATTAATTTATTATGAAATCGATTGCATAGTAGATTTGTAAAACACTGTGGCCAAAGTAGTTTTAACAAAAAGTTTTTATTCTTTGTGGAAATTTGTCTTAAACCACTATTCTTTCCTAAATCTCGATTTCAATTCACCACACTTTCATGAACAACGCTAGTGCTACGGTATGTTGTGTGCATTCGCCGCTGTCTGCAAACACCGAATTCCGCCCTAATTTTTATTTTCCGACTCGCTATTTAACAACACGTGTTACATGGTCCTTTTACGAATTTGCATATGCCTTAACACTAGTTTTTCGTTTCAAAAAGTTTCTAGCTTTTCTAATCATTCGATTCGTTAATATTCCTCTTTTCCGAAAATTTTCAGTTTCAGCGAAAATATACTTCAATTAATTGTTTGTTTGCAGATATTTTCGGTGAAATCCATGCGGCGGTAAATTCTGATTGAATAATTGTAGAGTTTATAAATCGGGAAAAATGGGTACACCTTTTGGAGGTAAGTTTTAGAATTTTCTACTCGTGTAAAGGTTATTTCACAGATACAGATACAATGACAGAGGAAGACAAAGCAAACCTACCGCGGGTTCGGAAGCGTAAAATGCAATTGTTAGAAGAAATTGAGCAGATTCAGAATGAGGTTAGTATTCAATTTTATGTGTTTTATTCTCTCCATGATGATGGTTTTTCTGATGTATTGTGAAATATTTCGCAAAATTATGATTCTTTAGGTGAAAGAGGTCGAAGCCGAACTGGAATCATTGTACTATGTCGACGAGAATTCGAAATCGCGGCAAAAGTTGATGTCAACGGGTAGAAAGAAGTTCAATCAAGACCCTTTCAAAGGATTGGATTATTTGGCAGAAAGAAGGCTCGTAGCGAAAGATCCCAAGATTGTTTCTCAATGGATGTTCAAAGTGAGTCATAGTTTCTTATATCACGCCATTCATTTATTATTTTTCTAGGGGGAAGGCTTGTCGAAAGCCTCAATAGGAGATGTTCTTGGATCAAATGATCCATTTTCTTTAGAAGTACTTGATGAATTTATTAAATGCCACGACTTCACTGAAATGTTCATAGTTGATGCGTTGCGCACTTTCCTATGGTCGTTCCGTCTTCCTGGTGAATCGCAAAAAATCGACAGAATAATGGAAAAATTTTCAAGCCAATATGTCGAACAAAACCCAAAATATTTCAAAAATTCCGATACGTGTTATACAATTGCTTATTCTTGTGTTATGCTCAATACTTTGCTCCATAATCCGAATGTCAAGGATCGACCTACTTTTGAGAGATATTTGCAAATGAACAAGGAGGGATTGGAATCGAATTCAGTCTCAATTCAAACATTGCAAACTATATTCGATGTTATAAAGAGTAGTGAATTCAAGATGCCACAAGATGATACTGGAAGTATAAGCGATATATTGTTACATGCTGAAAGAGAAGGGTGGTTGTATAAACAGAGCAGCAGTCAATTTATATCGGGACCATTGTCATGGAAAAAGCGTTGGTTTGTGCTGTCCGAGACATGTCTTTATTATTTCGAGCAAACATCCGATAAAGAGCCAAGAGGAATTATACCACTTCAGAATGTCGGAATCAGAAAAATCGAGCAAACCAGCCGACCACACATGTTCGAGGCAAGAATAACTTCACTTTTTTTCAGCTTTAACAACGTTTTTTTTTCAGATCTACTCTCTATCCGACGAACGAATAAAAGCGTGTAAAACCGAACAAGATGGTCGAATGGTCGAAGGAAGACATTCAGTTTACAGAATGTGCGCCGTTAACGCAGAAGACTTGAGATCATGGATCAATGCAATTTCCAACGCAATTCCTAATCATCTACCTCGACCAAAAAGTACACATTAAGAAGAAAAATCTCAAACATCATTCCTTAAAACGGATCATTTAACAACGAGTTGTGTGCATTTTTCATCTCTCAATTGGCTGAGTTTTAATTTATAATAGTAATAATATACGAAAACTTTACAAAATTACATAATAATTTATCTATGTGTACATCATTTTTTCACCATTCAAAAAAGCATTTATGTCCAGTATATTTTTTCATTTTATTATTTTCCTATCAGGTTTAAAAAACCTCATTGTATCTGAAAATTTTGGAGTTAAGCTTTTTTTCAACATTTGGATTATAGATGAAGTATAACTTAAAAAGCTTAGAATGGCTAGAAGGAGTAGAACAACTTCAACTCCAATCGACGTCGAAAAATCAAGAAGCTCCAGAAGAGCAAATCGAAAACATAGAAAATGATGAAAGTGTGGCGCTGTTATTAGGTAATCGAAAATTTCCACTTTTTGAAAAGCCATACTTTTTTCAGAATGGAAAATGCGAATTTCTCAAGATTCTGATAAGTGTACGACTTGCGAATGTGACATTGACTTCGATGATAGAGTTGCGATGGTGGAACACTATCAATCAGCTTGGCATAGGTTGGTGCGTTTTGTTTAATTTGGTGGAATTCAATAATTAATTTAAAGAGAAAATTTACGGAGGAAAACGATAAACTTGGCGGTTTTGAGTGAAGAAGATTTTGAGACCTACGATGGAGGAGAAGAAGAAAGTGAGTTGAATGCTCCAGCATTGAAAAAAAAATTATTTTGACGTCCATGAAATGAAAATCTGGAAGAGGGTCATGATTTTGTTCATTTCTCTGTTTTAATCTTCACTTTTTTCTTACCACCAGTAAAGATCTTAAGAAATCAAAGTTTCAAATGTTCATGAGCTTTTAGGACAACATTAAAAATAGATAAGCTCTTGACTTTCTGTTAAACACCTGATTTTTCAAAACATTTACATTAAATGTCATTTTTCAAAATATATCGAGGTAAAAATTTAGACTCAAAACCTTTATATATTTGCTAGAAAATGAACAATCATCTCAACAGTACCCTGAGTTATAGAGAAATATTTTTCTCTTTCCAGACATAACCAAACCATCAATAGTGAACGAATCGGACGATGAAGAAATCGATGAATGTCTTTTGCCGTCTGGTCGATCATTTTTTGTGCATAAAAATAATGTATTCTCGGTCTCAAAGTTAGTTTTTTCTTCGTACAGTCCATCATAAAAAAAGTCAGCACTATTTTGATGTTCTTTTTCTAGATCTATTCTTCATTGTGACGAGGAGAACGTTAGCTTTTTAACGTTTTCGAGACCATTTGATTGTGTGATTATTCTGTTCAATGGTGGCCATTTTTCTGCTGGTGTTTTTGAAGAGTTGGTTGAAAAAAAACCTGTTAAGATTAAAGCATTATTGATTTTAGTGACCGTTTGGTTTCACACAAATCGTTCCATCGCTATGTTGCTCGTGCAAAACAAGGAGGTGTTCAATCGCAATATGATTCGAGTCATGGAAATGCGAAAAGTGCGGGTGCAGCTCTTCGTCGATACAATGAAGCAAAGATGAAAGAAGAAATTCAACAAATTATGGCAGCTTGGAAGACAAAATTGGCCAAGACTCCTTTGATCTTCATCCGATGTGCTTCTTATCAGAAAGCAGTTTTCTATGACTCCGAAGCCGGGATTTTACGAGGTGATCGACGTGTTCGAACGATCCCTTTTGAAACCAAAAGACCGACTGTTGATGAAGTGAATTCGACGTGGAATAGATTGCAATGGGTGGAAGAACATGGAGAATTGGAGAAGTTCAAAAAAGAGATGGAGGAATTGAATGAAAAAAGACGAAAAGTCCGACAAAAGGTTGAGAGGAAAGCGAAAAAGCGATTCGGTGATTGGGATGAAAAGAAGGAAAAGGAAAGAAAAAAGAATGATGAGGAAAAGAAGACGGATCATGTTAAAGTTAGACCTGTTGAACAAAAAGTTGATCGATGGCCAGAATTGAACGACGATTGGAGAAAAACTGCATATAACCTTGTTAGATTGGATGATGTGGATGGAATCCGAAAACATGTCGAGAATATCAATGAGGCATATAGAGAACAAGCTATCGATTATCTGAGAAATTCAAGGTTTTCACCGAATTCCTCTACTTTTCTGCATATTGTGGCATCCAAAGCACTCCTGAAAATGTTGAATGTAAGATAATAATTAATATATTGTTAAATCTTCTAAGCGTGAATTTTCAGTATCTCCTTGACGAAGTGTCTTGTGATCCAACATCGAAGGATGAAACCGGCCGTCCGCCTTATTCTCTGTCAGCCGATAGACAAACCAAAGACGTTTTCATCAATTTTCGCGTTCAAAATCCGGAAAAGTACACATGGACTAGAACTCATATTCCGGAACCGGCGAAACCTGTAATATTGAGCGTCGAAGACGAATTGAGACAAGCAGAAAAGAAAAAAGAGAAGAAAATGAAACAGAAAGAAAAGGCAAAAGTACGAAAAGAAGAGGAAAAACGAGAAGAAGAGGAACGAGTAGAAAGAGAAAAATGGGCTAAAATGTCTGATAGAGAAAAAAGAGCCGAAGCCTGTGAGAGACGACTCGCTGGTTTGCCACCCATTTCAAGGTGCCAACAGGTTAGTGTTTTCCAATCTTGGAAGTCAAATTATAATTTCTTCTTTCCAGTGTGGTTTAATATTGACTGGCAACTCGGCATTGAATTATTCACATTATAGATTTTGCTCAACTGGTTGTGTGGCTCTTCATAGAAAGGCCAACCCTTGAATACAATTGTTTTCTGTACTTTTGTTATACTTTTACGGTTTTCCTAAAATTTGCCCAGTGATATGAACTCTTTTTTCATGTGAATATTTTTCTCTTCCTTGAATATCGTTATTCAACGATTAGTAATATATATTTTTAATATCACCAATTAGAAGTTATCAAAGAGTTTTAGGTCTATGAAACTAAGCCCTCGAACTTTATCATCCGATGTTAAGAAGATCGCCCCCTCTCTGAGGAATATCCATTTATCACAATATGATCCAACACAGGTTGTGTATATGAAAGAGACATGTATAAATGTTGATGAAAACGATAGAGTTATTGGATCGGTAAGCAAGGAAAAAGCACATTCGTCCAACAAATGTGAGTGTTGAAGGATTTTAGTATAAATTAAAAAAAATGATTTCAGTGGTTCTTCATCGTGCATTCTCGGTGTTTTCATTCACAAACGACAATAAATTGTTAATGCAGAGAAGGAGCAACGAAAAGGTTAGTTGAAGTTTGTTAAAATTCTCAAACGTGAAACGTCATTAAAATATGAAAAGTTTTAAAATTCTGTATTTTTTAATTTGAAAAAAAAAATCGTATTTTTTCAGATAACATTTCCCAATTTATGGACAAACACATGCTGTAGTCACCCTCTTCATAATGATCGCGAAATCGATGGCGTAGTGGGTGCGAAACGTGCAGCAGTGCGGAAACTCGAACACGAACTGGGCATTGAAAATGTGAAAGAGAGCGAATTTGAGTTAAGAGGAAGGTATATTTATGAGGCTTCGATGGAAAATGAACCATGGGGAGAACATGAGTTGGATTATGCATTGTTGTTAAGAGGAGTTGGTAAAAATAGATGTCGGATAAATGAAAATGAAGTTAGCGAAGTGAGAGAAGTTGGCTATGATGAACTGATTCGGTGGATGGAAAAAGGTAGACTATTATTTTATTTTCTTCATTTTTTCAATCCTGTTTCAGATCCAAATTCGTTCACACCTTGGTTGAAATTATTTGCAAAAACTGACACATTTAAAAAGTGGTGGTCTACCTCTAGTCAAAAGCATCTACAATGTGAAGATAATCAAATATATAGGTTAAATTGATATATGGGTATCTCTTTTTTCATAATTTTTCATTAGGTTCAAATGAATACATGACATTTAATATATTCTTTATCTATATACTTCCCGGTTTTTATCCGGTTGAATTATCTTTGTAAGCGAATGAGAACAATTATTAACATTAAATTGTAGATGATCAAGTACCACGTCTCACGTAGTGCTCGTCTTTGGGCCTTCTGGAGTACATTGCCACAAAGAATGCTGAAAAAGTATCCGGAACAAACAATCTTCTACGCAACATTTGGTGTGGCCACTGTTATTATGGGAGGATTCAAATTGCGCAAATATTTGACGGAGAGCGAAAAGCCATACTATCGCGGATATTATGATGTTGTCCGACCAAATGATCCAATCGCTCTCAACTGGAGAAAACCAGAAGAATATCCAGCACCGTATCTTTTGTCGTCGGTGGAAACTGCTCACTAAGAGAAGAAAAGCGACGACATTTAGAGTTCTAGATGAAAAGAAGCCCCAACTATTAGCTACGAAAAACATTTCTGTTTCTATCTTCATTTTATGTAAAATAATGAAATTTTAAAACTTCTTCATTATTTTTCCATGTATCAAAAATTCACAGTGTTTCAGTCACTGAACAATATTTGAATTGTTTTTAAAATCATTTTCTATACGTTTTTTTCAGATGCATTCCATTTTGACTCGAGGAAATGCTTTACTGGGATTCACACTTTGGGTGATGGCAGCTGTGACTGCTGCGGCCTTTTTGTCCACTGTATTCTTGAATTATACAACGCATGTAGAATTGAAGACTTCTGATATTAAAATGTGAGTTGTGGAGTTTTAATTCTCAAGCTTACTCATATTTTCAGCCGGCCCGTTGTTGACTACACCACTGAAGATGAAACTGTCGATCTTGCCACTTTGCAATTCTCAATCTCTGCCGATTTCACTAAACTCTTCAATTGGAACGTCAAACAACTTTTTGTTTATTTGGTAGCCGAGTATGAATCGAAAACCAATGTTAGTTTTGTTGATTTGAACTCGATCTAAAACATGTCGCATTTTTAGGCTGTTAACCAAGTTATCCTGTGGGACCGAATTGTCGAACGAAGTGAACGTGTTGTAATGAACGAGAAGAACTTGAAACCAAAGTATTATTTCTTGGATGATGGAAAGAACTTGATCAATCACAAGAATGTGACGTTTGTTCTCAGGTTTGTTTTTTAAAGTTTTTAAAAAATGATTACTGCAAAAAAGACCACATTCAAAGTCAAAATATAAATAAAAATGCCAAGATCACTTCATATTACCGATCTTTCAGATACAACGTTATTCCGAACTCTGGTTATCTCCGACTTTCTCAAGCTGAAGGACAAATCGTTGTTCCATTCCCAACCGAATACACTGCCAAAACTCGTTAATATATTGCATTTTTAGTCAGTCATGTACTTTCTCTTCTCGTCGTGATCCAAAGCTTTTATCTAATTTTTTTTCTTCTACACATCAACTATAATTCTTGTATATGGGTTTAACTTATTCATTAATTCAATTTCAATATATATTTCTTGGGTTTATTCACATTGTTCTTGTTTCTATTTCGTTTTGAATGGTTTTATACCATTTTCAATACTTTTATTAATATTTCTCTTCAGTTTCATTCTGAACTGATTTTTGCAGAAGATGGGCAAATTTTCGAAAATCAAGAAAGTTCAAGAGAAAGAAGAAACAGCGGAGGAGAGAATGGAATGGGAAGCGGCTGGATTGAAAGAATCGGACACTGATTCATCGGATGATTCGGATAATGAAAGTGCCGGAGAAGGAGAAGAGCCAAGTGGGGAGGAGCAAAAAAAGAGAGCTGAATTATGGACAAATAGAGAAAGAGTTTTGGTATTGTGCTCGAGGGGAGCCGATGTTCGAACTAGATTCTTGATGAAAGATGTCAAGGTGAGAAAAACTATTTTAAATTCACCTATCACTATTTTCGACAGAAACTATCTACTTTCATCGAACAATATAAATTTTTCCAGGACATTCTTCCACATGCTAAAGGAGATTCAAAATTGGATCAACAAAAGTCATTGAACGTTTTGAACGAGATCGCCGAAATGAAAAATTGCTCAAAGATCATGTACTTTGAAAGCCGCAAACGTAAAGACACATATTTGTGGATGTCAAATGTCAATTCGGGTCCATCGATGAAGTTCTTGGTTCACAATGTTCACACAATGAAAGAGCTCAAAATGTCTGGAAATTGCTTGAAAGCATCGAGACCAATCTTGTCATTCGATGATGCATTCGATCAAAAACCACAACTCAAATTGATCAAAGCGATGTTGATCCAGGTATATTAGTAATTCTCCAGTAGTTTTATAAATTCTCGTTTTTCAGACTCTTGGAACTCCACATCATCATCCAAGAAGTCAGCCATTCGTCGATCATGTTTTCAATTTCTCAGTCGGTGAAAATGATCGTATTTGGTTCAGAAACTTCCAAATCGTCGATGAAAGTTTGCAACTTCAAGAAATCGGTTTGTCAAAAACTCCTATTCAAAAACAAGTTTTATTTTTTTAGGACCCCGATTCGTGTTGGAGTTGGTCAGATTGTTCTCGGGTTCTTTCGAAGGAAGTGTTCTTTATGATAATCCAAACTACGTCAGCCCAAATGTTGTGAGAAGAGAGCAAAGAAAGGGACAAGGTGCCTACATCGAGAAGCAGTTGCATAATAAGGTAATATAATGTTGAAATTGGGACATCTTAGAGGGTTTTACTTTTGAGAACATCACTTCAAATGTTTTCTTTTGCAGGCAAGCCTTGTGAAACAAGCTCAAATCAAAGAAATTCTCACCGAGAAGATGGTTGATCCAGTTGGAAAAGAGTACGACATTCAAAACAACACTAACAACGAAGCAGTTGCTGAGATCACATCGAAAATCGAAAAGAAGAAGCTCAAAAAGAAGAAGGGACAAGGTCAAAAATATGTTGGAGCACAAGTTTGAATAATTGAAAATGTTGTTTCGTTTCAATTTTGTTTTGTTTTGTTTTTATCCATGCTTGATTTGTTATTTGTGTTGTTATTATCATAAAATCTTGTTTCGAATCAAAGCGTTGAGACAGTTTTGGGGAATGCGGTCTTTAGAAGCCCTTTCATTTTCTACTTTTATCAGCAAATATGGAATTCCTCAATTGTACATTTTTGAAGAATGTTACGCCGTATCTTATTGGCGCCAAGAATACAATTCCGAAAAATTCAAACTGTTTTCGAAGAGGAATACTATGAAGAAGTTGTCTATGAGAACAAGCAGAAAACTGCTCCATTGCCCGAGATAAGGTATGGTAACAAGCCATATTTAAGAACGATGTGCTCAGGGAAAAACTATATTCTTTTCCCGCGAGAGAAATAAAAACCTGTTTTTTGAAAATAACTCTAGAAATTATGCGACTAGTACAGAGTATATTTTGTAAAATCCTTATTGTCTTTAAAATTTTTTGTTCTGACAAACAAAGCGAAGAAAAAACTTTTGACAACTGCAAACAATTCTTTTTGGTTGATATTTTTTGCGAGATGAATCAACCCGATTTCAGCTCAAAAGAAATATACTGATCATGCCTTTAAAAAACGAAACCTGGTTTGGACGGGACCGAAATTATAAACGTTGCAACCATATTTTTCAATAAGCGACTTGAAAATAAAATTCAAAAAACCCCTGATTTTCCAATAATTTTTCACTGTTTCGAGTATTCTTTTTATCATCCAAAGGATACAATTTTTGATAATAGACATTTTGATAATTTTAATTCTTCAGTGTTCACTATAAAGTTCAACATTTTAACAGCAGAACTTAACACTAATTAGCCTCTAAATTTGATTTTCATTTTTCATTGCTTCAAGAATTCCTTTTAAAAATGGAATTGCCGTTAGATATTGAAATTCGTCTTATAGATTTTCGATAGGTTGAGAAAACCATCAAGTTTCAGATCGATTCCTTCAACTTCTTCAACCAGTCTCACCGATATTCGAAATGCGTTGATTGGCCAAAAAGCTCGTGACCTATTCGTCATCAAAAATGAGCTACAAATGTCACCATACGACTACAAAATCATTTGCTCAACATATAATTCGAGGCAAGCTGCTGCAATTTCAGAGAATTTGAGGAAACTACTGAAAATGGATGGGGATCTTCCCATGGTAAGAAATAAAAACTATGATTTCAATTTGAAACAAAAACAAGACAATATTCAGAGTCAATCGAAAACAATCACAAAACGAAGTAATGGATGGTATGTGGCCGAAGTTGGACAAGTTCAGATCCATGTTATGAGCGAAGAATGTCGAGAGAAATATGATCTGGAAACTGTTTGGGCAGGCGACGAGAAACTTCGAGAATATATCGAAAATCAGAATGAGGATTTTATGTTGCCACCGAGAAAATAGGAATTTTAGATTTATTCAACCAATAAACTGTTATTTAGCTAGAAGCGTTCAACCATCCATTCAAAGTGTCGGCGATTGTTTGACGAGCTTGAGTGAGATAAACACTGTCAAGAGCAGATGTTCCGTACATATCAGCACAATGAGCAGTTCCTGAAAATATTATATTAGGACCCGTCTAAATATGTATGGGAACTATATTACCATTGATGACAACTGGAACAATATTAGGATTAGTACTGTTCAATTTTCCAAGTGCATGCCATGGATCAATATCTCCATTTGGCAAAAGAATACGATCGGTGTTCAATTGATCTCTTCCACCATAATATTGATTAGTATAGTTGACTGCTTGTTGAACTTCAACACTGTTATATTGAGCACCATAGATGGTGGTACATTCATCAATGTAATATTGAGCTGGCAAGTTGTCAACTCCGCCGAACCATGGTCCAGCAATTGGGCTGGCTGTTGATTGGTAGTAACCGAATTCGGTGCAAGTTTGCCAAACCCATGCGCGATCGGATTGAGCTTCTCCGAAGGTTTCGTCTTTCATGAAATCAATGAAACTTTGGTAGTTGATGTCGTTGCATCCGAAATATTCGTTTTCCAAGTTGAAATAGTTGTTGACCTAAGAACATGTACGATGAACTGAGCTATGTACATTTTTTCTCACTTACTTGCTTCATTTTTTGCAAAATGGTTGTTTGAGTATTGATATGATATTTGCAGATAGCATTTGAAATAGTCAATTGAGTGGCGAATGCACCGGCAGCGTCACCAGTGTATTGAACAATTTCCATGTATGGACTGTAGACGGTCTCCCAGAATGTTTTGACATTGTTAGCATTGTTGATATCAATGTCTTGGCACAAACTGAAATTGTCTAGAAGTTAATGGAACTGCTTGGTTTTTTAGAAAGTAAATGAAATTAAAATAAAGTGGAAATGTTATTCTCGCAACTCGAGGTTTTCTAGTTTATGACCAATTTTCAGTTTGAAAAATGGGTTTATGATTTTTTTTTTCTGCTCAAACGCGTTGATCTCCAAAGTCTTTTCAGTGAATCAAAAATGATTGCATAGCGAACACTATCAGTTCAGTATTTTTGAAGGCCGAATTTTTTTCGGCCTTCTTTTACCTGTTCTAGAAGTTATTTTTTGTCAAAAACTGATGTTTCAGAGTTTTTGCGAGAAAACCTTAAAGCAACACCATAAGCTGAAACAGAAATCGATGAAATCTATTTGAAATTGAAGCCAACACTGTCGATATAAGTATCCCAGAATGTCAAATCACGATATTTTCAGTGAAGTGAGTTTAAGTGATTTGAATTTCACATAGAAAGTCAGTTTTGAATTACCTACTCAGCCGATTCAACACACATTTCAAAAAATATATTTTTTGATTTTAAAATATGACTGCTTTTCATTTTTCACATGCAAAAACGCTGAGAATATTATATTCTGGGATTCTTATATTGGAAAAGGAATCGACATTTTTTGAGAGAATTAAAAGTCCAATATAGAACTTCATAGAGGAATTTGTCAAAAATGGATTAAAAATTACTGTTCAGCGTTAGGATCTACAAAATGATATAGATCTTCTCGAAAAAACATTAGAAAATAGTTTAAAAAAAACAGCTCCAAAAAAACTGAATAATTTTTTTGTTCGGCACATTTTGATCGTTGCTTCTCCACTTACTGGAAAGCAGTCTTCAATTGTTTTCTTCCATCAGCAGTCTTCAACAACGTAGCAACTGTGTTGAATCCATTCGTAACACTATCAGCACATTCAGTCGAATTGCGACTAATCGAATTCTTCACAACTTCCAAATATTCAATGAAATCAACTTCGGCCTGAACTGGACCACTTGAACCAACAGCGGCATAGATCAATTCTGGATGTTTTTCGCGAGCCCAAGCGGCGAGAGCTCCAGAGTACGAACCTCCGAAGGTGACCCATTTGGCGTTGGCGAGTTCGGGGTACATGGTTTTCATGGCCTGAAAGATATTATATTGATTGATATTTAAAAACAGATAGTATTGATTACTGTGATAAAAGCGGCTGCATCTTCGATTGCTTGAGCTGAGCTCAAATATTTCAAACTGGCAACTGACATATCAGAAGTTGGATAAGTGTTTCCATAGAATCGATGCTCAATATCGAATACCCAGGCTCCTTGTTGAGCGGCCAATTTGGTGATTTCGAGATTCGAAGAAGAAACCCAATATGATGATTCTGGTCCTTCTCCTCCAAGCATCAAAAATGCTGGACCGCCAGTCTTGAACCATTGATTATTGTGCCAATAACGTTGACTGAAAGTGGCTGTGGAAGAGTTGTCGAAGTGATCCAATGTTTGAGTGAAATGAGCAGAAACTACGGTATCAACGATACGAGCATCAGCAGCAGTCATCTAGAAAAATAATACAGATAGGTATTTTTTGAAAATTGTGTATACGAGGCCAAAACGGTAGTTTCTGAACCTTGAAAAGTTTTCTGAAAACAATGAGAAGTTTTTTAACGGACATGAAATTCCTCGGTAATTTTTTGTACGCTTATCAAATTACAAATCTCCTGGAACATAGGGTAACACTTTTTTTTCCGGAGCACCTTTAGAATGTTTTTTTTACAGTAAAATGAAGTTTCACAGAGTTTTAGGCGATTCACAAGGTTTTCTGTTATGCAGATTTTATTCATGGGTAGCCCATTTTTTCATTTTTCACGGCAACTTTTGAAGGTAAACTTCACGCCTTAAAGATTGCGTTGGCAAAAACTAATTACCGGATGTTGATAAACATATAAAAATCTATTTTGTTTTGGGTATTTTTTGTAAAAAAAAACTCCGAATGTAGGCTTGAAAAAAGTTTCTTCTTTGAGACTAGGTGAAAAAATTCAAAGACTTCTAATCTAGTACAATTTTTTAGATAAGGTTCGGTTCACAAACTCTAGTTTTGGACCTAGTCTCCAACGAATTTAGTGAACCAAAAAAAGTTGACTCAATTTTTTCGCAATTCAGAATAAGTTTAGCCTAGAGATTCTGAAACGTACCTGAACGAAAAAAAAACCGACGTCGTTTTACTTTTATCGAATTGCAATGAATCGAACAAAAATCGGACCAAAACGTACATAACTTTCCGGAAATGAACCAGAAAATATTTCTCAGAGATAAAATTATTTGAAAAAAAACTTCGAAAGGATATTCAGTTCTCTGAATATCGTAGAAATCATATTTTTAAAAAAGAAGACCAAGTAGAACCTGCTTCAAGAATATCTTTTCTGGTTCTAAATTTCAAAAAATCTACTATTGGTCATTCAACAGAATTCGTTTTTGAAGCCACACCTATATGAGAATTTTGTACGGCACAGTTACCGGGCTCGGACCCATTTCTAATCCAGTTTTGAATTCATTCCCCACCCCTGAATCCCCCCACTCACAATTGGTTGTTTCTTCATTCCTCCACGTGGTCGTCCTCGGATCATATTTCTGCGAACTCTCGCTTCCGCCGATGGAGCAGCGAGCATCTCGCTTAGCGCACATGCTAAAATTAGAAGTACGACGAGTTTTGTGGACATGTCGACCACTTGAATGCGGGCTTATCAGTAATTAATTGCATTATAACTCTTTTTTGTTTTATCAATTTGATGATATTTCGTGGATTTTTCGTCGTTTTCGTCATGATAGGCTTAGTTTGATAGAATCAAAGTTCTTCTGATTCCTTGTTTGAACTGAAGTGAAAGCATTATATCATTGTTGATAAAAAAAAGAATTGAAAAAAGTTATGAGTCAGGCTGTTAAAATTTTTCTAACATCAGGGTACTGTAGAATGTATCAAAGGTCTTTGTGACCGATCAAAAGCCCGCATTCAAAAATAAAGACTTCATTTTTACGATGAACATTGTTTTTTGTTTTTTGAGAATATTTATTTCTAAAAATACAGTAAACTTTCAAAAATTAGTAAAGAGTCTCAAAGTTGACGATTCGCCTTGTAATTTTTTTCTAAACGTAGCAATGAAATTCTTTCCCTATCCTAGTTTAGGGGTCCAAAATTATGTTTATTAGCGGAAATAGAAGTTGAAAATGAATGACGATTTCTGGTTTTCAAAAAATGCCAAAAATATGTGGATTGGTTCAAAGTTTTTAATCATTATAAGTCAAACCGAGCTATCTCGGGACCTTTTTTTGTTAATTTTTTAGTAGATATTCATTCAAACTTTTCTGATTATTTCTGGTGCCTTCTTTAGCTTTGACTTTTAGACCCTCATCGAACCCTTTTATTGTTTTGGGGCCTCTATATTATTCTGGGGTACTTATACTATATTTTTAAAAAATTGACTTGGAAAATGTTATTACTATGCAAGAAGGATATTTTGACAATCAAAAACATTTGCCAACTTTTTTTTCAGAAGATGATTTTTAAAAAACGAAACATTTCCAGGTTTTTATTCTTTCAGATTGTCCTGTAACAACTGTTCTGTCAATATAAGACTGGAAGTATTTTCTGAAGAAAATCCAATTATATAGTTTCGAGCCGTTTTTGGGCATTCTAAAACGGCCTGAATCTTCCCCTTAATACCAAGTGTCAATGATCATCTTCCCAAGTTTAATGTTTGTCTCCTTCTAATAATATCAACATTTCTAGTCAGTTTTCTATTTTTATTCTTCATCTTAAAATCATGTTTCTGTTTCTGTTTGTTTTATTTTTATTTCAATTCGCCTATGCTAACCATGAAAATCGTGAAGAAGACTTCGAAACCGCTAGAAATATTCTCCAACGATACAAGGATGCATTATCCGCAAATACTCAAGATGCTCTTTTCGACGTTCTTGCTCCAAACTTCATTTTGGATCATTGTGGTGTTGAGACAAACAATCTAAATCGACAACAACTCTTCGATGCGATGAAACATCTTTCAGCGCAAACAAAAATTGTCTTCCAGGAAGCGATTGTTCAAAAAACTCGCTATAATGCTGAGCAAAATGTGCTCTTTTTCAATGTCACAGTTAACGGAATTTCAGAAAACTTATATCGCGCTGAAAAGGAAAATGAAAAGTATCAAATCGTATTCGAAGAAAATAAACTATGCACAAGAATCCCTGTTGGAACAACTCTTATCAATTATCAAACAATGGCCAATGAAATATCACATAAAGTATTGAATACATATATCTGGGCACTTCGAGAGAATCGAAAATCAGAAATAATTGGAGCACTTTAAGAGAATAATATCAGCTGATGAATTCGCCGAAAAAATACAAAAACTAGGAATAAATAGAATAGAAACTAATAAGAACAATATTGATGTCTCATATTTTGATTTGAAAGGTAGTTTAAGATTTGGAATAAGTTCAAATGATGAGACTGGAGGGAACATTTATGTTTCCACATATGAAGCAAAATGGAATAAAGATGGGAGATTCAAAATAATCGAAGAGGTCCAAGAAAGTTGCTTGAAAACTCCGATGTTAAGTACATTGATCAATGAAACAGTTCTATTTGAGTCAATTCGATCGAAATTGATGAAAGGATACATGAATGGATATCGATTGTTTAGTCGAAGAAGGTTTTATCGAATTATAAATGAAACTTTCAAAATAATCGATTGTGATGAAAATCGGACATTTAGTATTACAAGGCAACGATATTTCGAGAAATTGGTCACAATTCCAGAGTATCAATTTAATGTGCTAGTTTATATGAAATCAGAATTCGATTTGGCAAATGACACTGCTTCATTTTCAATTTGCACGGAATTCTCTGAAGGAGAAGATGTCTGCCAGTTTCAGAATCATTATGTAGCTCAAAGAATCAAAGGAAAATTCAAGTTAATATCAGAGAAACGGGATAAATGCTACATTGATCGAGAGGAATCACTGGTCAAAGCAAAATATGTGGAAAAATTGGAGAAATTGATGGATATTCATGTTGAGGCGATTCGAACCAAGAATTCGACATTGTTCTGGTCGAATAAGGGAGATCGTTATTTTATCACATGGGAAGTGAATAATGAACACGTGGAATTGAAGGAAGACATGGATTTTGCAAAGTATTATCCATCGAAGATGAGAGAACTTGAAGTGAAAATATTGGGAGAGTACCCGGATAAAACTATTATTTTCCATGCAACTGGTCAATCAATTTTGTCCGATTTCACCGCTGAAGAAGTCAATGATAAATTGGTATTATTGGGAGAATCGAGGAAAATTGGAAAAAATGGAGAAACATGGAGTTATTAGAGTGTAATATTAAAATGTTATGGGTTCATATGGATTGAATAAAATTAATTAATGGGACCCTGATGTTTTCTAGACTATTGTTGTATCGAAAGAAAATCAGACGAATGGGTCTTCTTCACACTCTCAAAATTTGGAGCAATTTCCAAAATTTTCATTTTTCGCCATATTTCCAGCCAAAAAAAACTGAGAATCCCACCAGGCGCTGAAAATCATAATTCCAGATATTGTCTGAAACTCAACAAGCGCGCAGTGGGAACCGAAGCTCAAACTAACCGGAGTCAACGTTGCCTTTCTTGCCAGATCGGACACAAAAACACACAATGCCTATCACCCTAGATCGATTCTCGATCGGCGCAACCCCCAAAAACTTTTTTTGAAGCGTCTGTTTTCTACCGCGTAAAGTGTATTCCATCTACCGTATTTTCTCTAATATAAGGGCATGCCCTTCTATTTTTCAACCCATCTTTTCTAGTACTTTGATTATAGAAAAACTCTTTACCTAGAGGTTCCCTTTTCGTTTTTAATGATGCACCGAATGAATTCCCACTTTAATGGGCTTTAGTAACAAAATCAACACATAAAAAATGAATAATTATTTTTTCAAATGCTCAAATCAGAACTGTCCCGAGTGCCCTTATATTAGAGGCGCCCTTCTATAAGGGGTGTCCTTATATTAGAGTAAATACGGTAAATCGATTCTGCTCTTTCTGATAGGAAAAGTTATCGAAAATTTTATTTTTGGATTCATCATAGCTCGAAAACCCGATTTTAAAACATTGTTTATCGTCATCAATATTGCTGAAATCGAGACTAAAGTTCGGATTATTCGAAATGATTCAGGGTTTTCTAACATTTGAGCAAAAAAAAACAAGTAAGTATAATAAATAATGGTATGGGACTAATAGACCCAATCCGACCATACTTACTTCCACTGTAATCTCCCAACATCATGCTGATAAAATGAAACAGACCAATAATGATGAATCACAGGCAAAAAAAAAGTATCTTTTTTTTACCGCGGTTTTTTAAGGCGGTGTTTGCACACAATTGCGCGAAATTCAAAAATGATTTTTTTTTTTTTGTTTTTTTGTTCCAGTTGAGTGTAAATAAGACTAAAAGGCAAAAAGAAGTCATTGTGGGAAGTGGGAGAGACTGGCATAACATAAACTGGCACATTTTACGACCTGACAGAAAGAATATTCCATGTTGCACAAAATTTGTCAAAAAAATGGAAAAACAACGTTTTATGTGTAATCTGAACAGTTTTGGAGAAAGATTTTAGTGTATTGGTTATAAATCGGAATATATTCTTTATTTTCCACACCAAGTCAACAAGTTTGCGGATATTTAGCCAATAATATCATGAAATATTTTGAAAATTTTAAAAATATTCTCCCAAAAACTATGCGGCAAGAGCGCACATTTAGTGTGCGGACCATTGCCGTTTTCAGACGCGACAAACTCCTCCCATTTTTGCAGAAACATGTTTTTTATTTTGGGAAAGTCCGTAACTAATTTTTTCTGAAGAAAAAATACTTTTTTTTTCACTGTGGAATACAGATTTCATATTTCAGTTAGATTTAATTTTAACGGTTAGAGTTGTGTATTTATATGGAACTGAATCATCATTGAACATTGTACATTTTGTTACTTTTTGATATTAAAAACTGAACTGTTTTGTTAGAAAACACTTTCTAAAATGGAAATTGATCTTTACTTGTTGGTGACAGACTATATCGAGGAATGAAATGTGAACTAAAATATGGATTTTTTAAGTTGTTTCAGATGCTAAAAAAAAACTAAGTTAGGTCGTGTTTCTAACTCTAAGGGAAAAAATTCTACCCTAATGCACGAGTCCTCAAAATATGTATGTTAGAGACCAAGAAAAATTCAAAGACCCAAAGTGTGAATGAGGGCTATTCCAAGAGGCCCACATTCATACAATAGGCACCCGAAATATACAGTTGGAAATCATTTTTTTTAGTTATTACAACATTTTTGTTCATCTTCCCAAAAACGTTTTCAAACGTTTTGAGAATAAAATATCCTTTTTTCAAAACCGCTCAGGTGCCTTAAATTTGCGGCATTTTTGTGGTGTTTGCACACAAAACACACAACTTTACGGAAATTTTCACAAACCGTAGTCCAAACGAATTGTTTTTCTCGATGGAGCAAACAAGCTTGGGTGTTTCATTTTGAAGTTTTAAAGGTGGGCTGCAAAATAATTCAAAAGTATGGTCCGCAAAAGTACGCCGTTATACTGTTAAATCTGCAAACACTAAACATTACGAACAATTTGTGAGTGTGTGTTGAAAACAATGAGAGAGAAAAGATAATACATTTCGATAGAGCGCACATAACCCATTGAGACACAGTGGACACAGGTTTTCAGGTTTCTATTTTGCTTTGTTCGGTGCTCCCACACCAAATAAATATTTTTAGGGCACATTTTTCAAACTAATTTGATTTTTCATCGTACATATTTTTGGACCTTTATGAGTGTGAAGAAGCCTAGGACACTTTTTATCGCGAAATTGTTGGTTCTATTCGGAAATCTATTCTGTCCAGAAATTTTAATCCTGCCAAAGTTTTTTCTACCTTTCTACCTGCATTGTTTTTCACAACAACAATTCATTCTCAATGAAAATTCTTGTTTTTGTTGTTCACCTTGTTTCTTTTCCGCATTGAACTAAAAAAAGTAAATACAGATCTCTGATCATTTCTCAAAAAAAAAATTGCAAAACATTTATTGTTTCATATTCACAGCGAGTATCGATCAAAAATATATATAGCTTTTAAATTTACAACTTAAAGTCATAGTTTGGTTTTCCATGGAGATAATCCTTGAAGAATCCGACTCCATTTTCCAATGGTTGACTGGCCTCAACAACTTCTGGAAGTACAGCAACTCTGGCGAACCACGATGTCAATTTGGGGAATTTGGCAGCTCCGGGGAAGGCAGCGGCATCCAATGGAAGGTCCGACAAAACATTCGACAACCAGTATACTCTTTGAAGATTTGGGTAGATCAAATAGTCAACATATCCTGGCTTGGATGTTCCGGAGAAGTATTCTCCAGTTAGAAGTTGCTCGGCCGATTCCAAGGCTTTCAACAAATTTTGCACTTTTTCCTCTTTGACTGATGGATTATCGACAGATTGGGCAACTCCATAGAAGGCTGGAGCGACGACTTCAGAAATGCGAGCGAGAAGAAGTTTTTGTTGAACCTTCTGGTATGGATCAGATGGAAGAATACGGGATTCTGGGAAGATATCATCGAGATATTCTGGAATTACAGCCGATTCGATGACATGTTTTCCATCGTGTTCGAGGGCTGGGACTTGTCCTTTGAAGTGTTTTGTGAAATACCAATCCGGTTTGTTTTTCAAATCAATGTTCACGATTTCAGTTCTGCAAAAAAGTATGGTTTGAGGTGAAAACAAGAATAGAAGTCATGAATAATAATTTTCTGGGGACCTGTTTTAATCATATAAAACTTAAAAACCCTGCCAGGGTTACCCTGGTTTGAATTGTCTTTATCTCGACTATGATTTCAAAAAATCAATTAATAAACAATAAAAGAAAAATTTGGCTTTACACAGAATCAAACTCGGGTCTCAAGCACGGCAGTCATAACCTCATCCTACTGAGCTATGTAAGCTTTTTTTCTAGCAACGCCCAATGCCTTTATGAACACGTTTTTCACGAGAGAAAAATGCCAAAATTACAATTCAGATTTTTTGCACAAAACCAGCAAATTGTGACTCACGGGATTTTCTTGGCGGCAGCGTAGATCAATGATCGTTGAGCCCATGGGCAGAATCTCATGCTGTAGATGCGGAATTTTCCAGCAGCCAAAGCAGGCTCGGCATCTCCTGAAAACAAACAATTCATCACATCTCACAGAACATTTTCCCATCCCACAAAACTCACCATTCTTCACAACTTTAGTATTAAGTCCAACCAACGACATTGCTCTTTTTGAAAATTGTCGCGAAATTCTGAAAAATTCAAAGATAAATACGTATGCGTGGCGAGGAAAATGATGACAAAACATTACGAGGAATCGACAATTTATTTATTTTCTTTTTTCTCTAACTCTCTGCGCTCTCTCTTGTTTATATAGTCTCTCGTGTTCGGCAACAAAGATCATTTCTGCTGATGACAATTTGAGGTCGTATTGCATAGTTTTGATGATCAAGAATTGGACCCTAGAATTTTTGGATGACAAATGAAGGAAGGAAGAGTATATTCAAGATAAAAATAGCTAAACTAGTGTAAACAGAAAAGGCCAAGATTTTTATACCAAATAGATATGGAAAATGTATTTTTTCTAGCTTTGAACTTCACAGGGTCAAAATTAGCTTATTTTTTTCAAGGAATCTGCAAAATGTGGTCTTTGTGAGCTTTTGAAAACCAATATCTATTATGATCATCATAGTTCTCGACCAGATGGTCTCAAGTGGAAAACTACAGGCAGCTAACTTTCTGTATATTCTTGACCGACTTCTGGAACATTCAGGAACTGTATGTATTTTTTAGATTTTCAATTAATATAGTTGTTCACATAATTGACTTTGGAAGGTACTTCAGCTAATTTTCGATGTGCGATTCGATTTTTACGTGCATAGTTAATCCTGACAAGGTTATTCCTCAAATGTGAGATCCTCTGATTTCAAGAATTAATTATTCCAGGTTATCAATTTTCAGAATTAATTCTTTAATCGTTCCCCGACCCCTAAACAACTCTGACATGGTTTTTGGACGCTGTTAAATATCCAAGAATCAATTTTCATCTTTGAAGATCACATTGCAAAAAGGTAAAATGCTTGAAATTTATAAAAAAAAAAAACAAAAAAAAACAAAAACCGTGTAGTTTTCTTGTACTCATCCTGATCGTTTCTAAATTTTAGTTTCATATATTTAAAACGAAGAATTACAGTGAATATCTTTACAGAGATTTTCACAATTTTCTGACAATGCACAAAAATATTAAAATTCACGTGAAAAATAATAATAAAATATTACGTGAGTTTATTTTTTAAATTTTCTTCCCAGTTTTTTAGGGTTTTCAAAATTTGAAGTTGACAGCGAAATTTTCAAGGGTTCTTTTTCATACTTGATTACCCTCTAGTTAGGCCCCATCCCTCAAAATCGCTTTTATACAGGTTTTCTCATTTCTAGCTGAAAACTTTGGAGCTCAAATTCGTGGATCAAGAATTGCATTTGGCAAAAACAAAATACAGGATGTTGATCAGCGTTGAAAAATCTATTGAATAGGCAAAAACTGAAAGGGTTTTTCTGAATGGGTATTTTTTCTCAAAAAAGGGTAACGATTCATTTTTCTGAAAGGGTAACATCCAAAAAAGGGTATCATAATAGAAAAAAACGATTTGTCTGAAAGGGTAACATTCGAAAAAGGGTAACAAAATCTATAACCCATTTCTCTGAAAGGGTATCAAAATGCTGAAGTTTAGTTTCAACTGGTTATGTAAAACATAAATTTATTTGTTCACCAAATTCAATAGTTTGTTAAAATCGATAAGGTGGTAAACGGTTTTAAATTATTAAGGAATTGCAAAAAAGATTAGCAGGTCATCAACTCATTTTTTTTTTTGAGACCATACATTTTTAAATTCTCATATGTTCTGAAGATGGTGCAAGAAATGTCAGTGCGTCAGTTTTCAATTTTCAGGGCAAGGCTGTTGAGTAATTGTTTAAACCGTTTACGATCGACCTTACTCATTTTGATTTTGATTAATTTTTTGTTAACGAATAAATTTCAGATTTGAATATTGTGAAGACGAAAAAATTAGAGAGCGGCCTAGAGTTTTTTTTTTCGTATGGGCGACTACTAGAAAACCGTAACCCAATCGCTGCAAGACTCGAGTCCAGCTCAATCAGCTGTTTCCTTTAAAGACACGTCTGCCAAAGATGACACGTTGACAAACGTTTGTAAACGTGTCATCTATTTTCTGTTGTTTTTTTTTCTTTTTCGAAATGTACTGTCCTATTCTGGTTTTCTCGGCCATATTGGTTTCTCTTCCAATGGTCTAATAATTTCAACCTCACAATAGCTAAATTGAACTTCAGCATTTTGATACCCTTTCAGAGAAATGAGTCATAGATTCTGTTACCGTTTTTCGAATGTTACCCTTTCAGACAAATCGTTTTTTCTATTATGATACCCTTTTTTGGATGTTACCCTTTCAGACAAATAAATCGTTACCCTTTTTTGAGAAAAAATACCCATTCAGAAAAACCCTTTCAGTTTTTGCCATTGAATAACATATTTCATAGAAAATCATAATAATTATCGGCGGTCTATAAATCTTGAAATCGGATTCGATTTTGTTTTTTCAGTTCTAAAACGATATATCCTGGAGCAGATTTTTGAAAAAAAGGTTTTCAAAAGTCGCGGTCCGATTGAGGATTTGCTATAACTATAAAAAAAAGTACACAAAGCCCAATATGTCATTTAACTGAAACTACATTGGCTTCGATTTCCCCAGTTCTCAAAAAATGGTTCAGAAATGAATCCCCTAAGTCTAACAAAAATATCTGAAATAGAATTAAAAATCAATCTAACACTTCAAAAAAGCGATCCCCCGCCCGCCAAACATCACTTGAAAGTAGTAGTTTTTGAACTCTTTTCCATTCGTTTTTTCTTCTCGATTTCTTATGATTATAATTTCGTTGAATCTCTCGCACATCTCACATATTTTATTGTTTTCAATATATTTTTCGAGCGAAAAACCTACAATCTTCCAACCATATGCCTCTTTTTCGAGCGAAACCACAAAAATAAAAAAGAAATGACGATTTCTTTGACACGTTTTTTGCTCGTTTTTTGAAATCCATAAAAATTAGCATTTTTTCTTCTTTTTTCCATTTTTTTTTTCATTTCACATAAAAAAATAGCACTTTTGACGGCGTCACGCAAACTGCGAAAAAATAAAGAAAATAATCAAAAGTGTCCGATTTCAGTGGGAAAAGAATAGAAACGGAACAATTTCGGTTTCATTTTGCCTCGAATATTTTATTGGTAAGATCAAACAAAATATATATATATATATATAGCTAGAAGAGGTCTCCGGGGATTCATCACTATTTTTTTCGAGTTTTTTTTCGTTGGAAAGTTATAGTCAAGTTTTAGAATGATGAACAGCTAGCTGCCGTTTTTTTTGTCATTTTTTAGCAAAAAAAAAAACATATTTTCAGGGAGGTCTCTTAGGTTTTTCAAAGTTGGAATGTGTATTTTGAGAAAACCTACTTCAGAATCTTGTCGACTGTTTTGTCCTAGTATTTGGGATACAGTAGCAGTTTGGTCCCATATTTTGCACTTTTATGCCCAAAGGTATCAATTGAGTGCTCCAGTTTTCATAGGACGAGAACTAGAAAAACAATTCTGGAATTTTTGTTGCTGAAAACTTTTCTTTAATTTCATTCCTGCTGATTTTGGCAAATAATTTTTTTGTCAAAATGTCCTTACAGAGTTGCGAAAAAAAATTTTTTCTTGTATTTAAGATTTTTTGATAATTTCAAAATGTCGGAGACTGTGTCACAGTTGATGAAACTATTTTATTTAGACATTTTTCGAAAAAAAAAGAAATTTTTTTTCTGTTTTAAAGTTTTGTAAATCTAGGGATTGCTTGGCATTGCATTGGTATGTTAAAACTCAAAATTAGAAGTAGATTCGTCAAATTCGGACTTTTTGAGAGTTTTTGAAATTTCAATGCATTTTCAGGCGAAATACCGGATTTTTTCATTTGGGAAATATTTTTCATCTTTCCAGGAGGTTATTTTAATAATAAAAAACATTTCCGAATATGTCCAGGAAAAAATCAAATCAGGTTTTTGTTTTTGCAGATAACCTCCTACGAGAAATGGAACTCATTATTTATCCATATGGTTACAACTGTGAGAACCTGAAACATCTTTTTAATAATTATATGTTTTCAGTAGAGTGGACGTAATACTGGGGTTTTCAACATGAGAAGAACGATGAGACCTTCAATTTTTTAGAAAAAAACACTAGAAGTATGTGAACAATTTTTTTTTGAAAATAATAAAGTATGTTCTGAAATTCAACAAAGTTTGCTTGCTTTATTTTTTTTCAGTTTCATCGTTTTTATGATTTTTCATTTTTGGTCATAGACTTTTCACGAATCATTCTCACGATAAAGGTCCCAGTTTGACTTCCGAATTTACTTTTTTTGAACCAAATCACAGTTTTAGACCCCTCTTCCAATCTATTTCAGGTAACTCGTTTGGCCCGTTTAATATGACCTGCAAGCTGATATTTTTTTTACCCTAGCTCACGGTACACAGAAACCTCATCTTTCTTATTCGAATCTTCGCGCCCCGGTCTGACCATCAAAAAGTACATTTTTGCTCTCAATTATTGTTCAAAATTTTGTTCGCTTACGTGGCTCAGGTTGGCTTTTGTTTTCCTTTGTTTTCTGAATAAGAAGTAAAAAAATATTCAAAATAAAACAACAAGAATCAGTAGTTTTTAAGGAGCCATTTTTCAGATATGAGTCACCATCTCTAAAGTTATCTATAGTGACATAGAAATACTGTACTTTAAAGGAACATATCAATTTTTCTCTCACCTCGCTTCTCAGAACTTTTTATATTATTTTCGTTCTATTTATTTGTTAGTTTTTTGTTCATTTAGCGTCGCATTTTCTGGACTCTTGGGAAAAGCCAATATTCATGTACATAACACACTAAAATGACTCACCATTCTTTGGAAAAAGAATAGTTCCTTTGAATTACGGTATTGCTGAAAATATGAGATTACTGTAGCTATGATTATGAAGAAATATTTGCATTTAGAACCCCTCGAATAAAAGTTTAAAAAAAAAAGAAAAATAATCTGCTCTTTGTTTGATGCAGCTTGCAATTACCAAGATATGCAACATGTTTTTGTTTTTCCTTGTGTAGAATTCTCACTTTCTAGTTTCAAGAAAGTAACTAATTCCGCCTATATTTTGTGATTCCCATAACTCAAAACTAATCCCCTTCTAACTCGAAAATCAAAACATAATCCTCTAAACAAATATTGTTTTCTTCTCCATCATTTTTTGCTGAAAATATTCATGCATTTCTGAATGACTGTTCTGCTCCAAACTTTGTCCAAATTTGTATACCCCTTTAGACCTGCTTCAACACAAAAAAAACCCGAATCCAATTTTATTTACTCTCAAACTTTTTTTTTTTACTTTTTTTGAAAATTGCATTTTTTCTCGTTGAAAAACACACCGTTTTTCTTGTATTTTATTTTTTTTTTGGAAAAAAACGTAAAATTTTTGGGAAGACAAAAATCATATAATTATATTAGAATCGAAACGACGAAATAATCGAATTCGAAGGCGATTTGGACAAAAAACGAAGACGATGTAATATGATTTCCAACAATTCGTACCAATATCTCAACACGGAGACGTGAGTTTGTACTTGTCCCTTTAAACTTCGACCAGAAAAGGTCTCTCGTACTCTATTGTTTATTGAATAGTCAGTCTTTTTCGTTTCGTTTTTCCATAAAAAATGGGCGGGGCGAGAATTTCGAACCTCATATATCTCTTGGGATATTTTTGTGGAAATTGAGAATTCCTTATTTTTCAGCTAGTTCGTCTGTCTTTTTGTGTCGTTTTGTTGTTTTTTTCGTTTAAATGAAAACTTCGAGTATATAGGGAGAGTGGATTTGCAGCTATAAAAATACGAATTGGAAAAAACATTTGAATTAATAAATCGAGTCGGAGCCAAAATCAAATTTGCCACATAAACTGTTTTCAATGAAAGTGATATGATCTTGTAGAGTTTGACACGCTGGTTTCGATGTTAGTTTCAGTTTTGGCGAAGCTGCTCTCTAGGATCCGAAAAATAGCTCCAAATATTAGTTTTAAAAACGTGGCATAGAACCTGGCTAGTATATCAAACTAGGTCGTTAACGGATTTTTTAATGATACCTTTTGATAGAGGTTCTGATTTAGATCAACACCATTTATCTGATTTCTGTGAAACTCCACGCGCTGTGCTCAAAGTTAGCGTTGAAAATGTGTGATAATTCATTAAACATTTTCAGTGATTTTTTAGTGATATACGGTAGGAACGGTTGGAGCATTCATTTTTTGTTGAAACTTTGCTAAAACGCTGAAAGATGGGATAAGCAAGTTGCTCTCAAATAAAAGAGCACCTTTTAAAGTATAACCCTCTAGGGAATGTTCACTGGAAAGTTTAGTATTCGAGAAAAAATTGAAAACTTGGTCAATGATTCTTCCTCTTATGTTTTTCCTCTAATGTACTTCGTTCCGGTTATGATTCTTCCCAGTTATGATTCTTCCTCTAGAATTTTCCTAATATTTTTCGTTTTGATATAATTTTTTAACATGTTTTTTTGTAGCAAAAATTGAGGGAAGATTGGTAAGTTCTCAAAGGAAATGGAAAATTTTCAAAAAAA
>LR552345.1:360-63009 GCA_900536415.3 Caenorhabditis sp. 38 MB-2015
CGCTACTAATAAACCTACCCCAAACGCATATCTCGGGAACCAAAAAATTTAAGCTAACCAAACTTGGCAAATGGGTTCAGGGCACTACTGGTACCCCAGAAAAAAATTATGGGACCCCTCCTTAACCTTAGTCACCCCCTAGGCATTAAAATGTAAATTATCTATGAGCTCCATTTTCTCTCAAAAAAAAAAAAGATTTCTGTTCTTCGAAAGAAGTACACTACATAGTTTCAAAAACTCGGCCACAGTCGTGAAAATTGAAAAAATTTAGACAAAGTTGCATTTTTTGTTAAATTTTCGATAAAAACTTGAACATTTTCAACAGTCTGACAGAATGCGAGAACTATTTGGAACATAATCTTCAATTTTTTTTGTGTTTTTTAGTTCGTATGCTAAAAAAAACTCACCATTGGTCAGCTGGTTGATGGAGTCTTCAAGTAATATCCGAACTTCGACTAGTCGATTCCGTGTTGGGTGATTCGACGTTGGGTGCCAAGACTCTTATGACGATGAGCAGCAGCTTCGTGGAGATTTCTGTAAATTAAGAACGTTGAACTTCAGAAGTGTGAGGAGTAACATAAACTTCATTAATCATCAGAGAGAAAGATAATGAAGTCATATTCTACGGAGCATATATGTGTAAAAACTCGGACATGGTTATAAAAATTATAATTTTACAGATTTTGAATAAAATTGATGATAGTTTTGAAAAAAGAAAATTCTAAGTGAGACTTCTGAATTTTCTCGTGATGAATAGTCGAGTTTTGATTTCAAAATGGAGAGAAACTTCTTTTTCTCCGAGAGAAGTACACAAATTGCAAAAACTCGGGCATGGTTTTAAGAATACTACAAAATCGAATTTTTGTTAGATTTCGGATAAAATCACGCAAATTTTGAAAGATTGAACAGAATGTGAGGCATATTTCTAACAAGTATAGTAAAAACTCTATTTTTTAGTTATTTAATTTTTTTAAATACTCACCATCGATTGAAAATTTGTTGAAGACATTTGGATGGCAGCTGATTGGCGAAAATGGAGGAGCATTTGGTGGAGTTGCACAGTGAGACGAAGATGGGAGTCAAGAAGTTGGTGTGAGCACTGTAGGAGCCAATGATGAGCTGAAAATCACAATAAGGTTTATTTTGAAGGTTTGGAAAGTTACTAGTGGAAAGTATCATAAAAACTCTATTTTTTAGCTATTTAAATTTTTAAAATACTCACCACTGATTGAAAATTTGTTAAATCCAGCTGATCGGTGAGAATTGGCGAGCAGAAAGGTGTGCGAGTCAAGAAGTTGGTGTGATCATTGTAGGAGCCAATGATGAGCTAAAAATCACGATAAGTTTTGTTTTGGAGGTTTGGAAAGTTACTGCTCGATCGGCTGCGTTTCTCGTTGTTCTCGCGGTGCCGCTGTTACTGTTGTTGTTAATGACGAGCGTTTTCCGCTGGAACAAAATAAAAATTAGTTTTTTTCAAAGTTAGAACATAGAATGAGAAAGATTTTCTAAAAGAAATTTTGCCATGAAATTGAAAGCTCAGCCAACCATCCCAACCCTCACTTCTGTCCTAACATTACCAGCCATTAATGTGCTAACTTACGGTCTAACCCTTCCTAACTCTTCAATACCCCACGTCGCAGAAGCGATAGCGGGAGTAAACCCCCACCAATGCCGAAGTTACTGGCAATGGATGTATCTTTCAGAAAGTCTTTTTTGCAAAGCTGAAGAGCTCCAGGCTGACACACTGACTAGAGAGTGGACGGAGAGTTTGGGAAGTTCAGGTCAACTTTGCTGTTTTGTTCAAAATTTAAGTCGGAAAAAATCTCCCAAAAACAAAAAAAAACTTATCTTTACACGTGAATCCATCCTAATTCGATCAATTGTTCGAAGAGTTTGCTGCAGTTTGAAATTCGAATCCTGAAAAATTAATGCGATGTTCAAAGCTGGAAAAAACGAGAAAAAAAACGCGAAAAAAAACGTTCAAAGCTGAACACGAAAAGAACGATTTTCAAATGCGCGGGCGCCACCTGCACATCTAACTAAAACGCCGCGAGTTTTAAGTTTCATTTTGTTTCTTGAATTTATTCTTTTTTTTAAGGAAAAACGGAATTTTAAAAATTTTGTAGAGAGGGAAAGACATTAACAACGTTTTGTTAACAAGGGAGGTTCGCGAACTGTTACTTTCAACTTTTTCTAAAAATTTGTACACTTATAGAGTTTGACCTCCTGATCATCATGGTATAATTTTTATCCGCCGGAAATTTTTGTGAAAAATGTTATGAATTTTTTAACATTTTCCCATTACAGTTTATATCTGTTATAAAATAATAACAGAACAGTAAATAAATGATTTTGTACTCACGTGAACATTTTTCAAAGGTAAATGTCTCATTTTTTCTATTGAAAATGGTCATGAAAAAACGTTGATCTTTCATAACTTTCTTCACAAAACTTTCCGGCGGATCAAAAACATAGCATGATGATCAGGAGGCCGAACTTAATAAGTATGCAAATTTTGAGAAAAAGTTGAAAGTAATAGCTCGCGAACCTCCCTTGTCTAATCAATTTTCTAAACTAGTCTAATCAATTTTTCTGTTTCATTTCAAAAAAAAAAACAAAATGAAATTTAAAACTCGCGGCGTTTTAGTTAGATGTGCAGGTGGCGCCCGCGCATTTGAAAATCGTTCTTTTCGTGTTCAGCTTTGAACGCTTTTTTTTTCTCCTTTTTTTCCAGCTTTGAACATCGCATAAAATTCAAAATTGTTTATGTTTTCAGATTGAAAATCAAACATTTTTCACAACAAAAAGCGAAGCATGAAGGAAAACATATCCAGCTTCATGATGAAATTAAAAATGAACCAAAAAATGTTTTAAAAAAATCAATGAATCTACAAAACTCTCCCAAGAAAAAAAAAATTAAATGCGAGAAAATGATGACAATTAGAGACAACCAAAATGAAAATGAAGAAAATGCGCGGGTAGATCAAAAATTTTTTTTATTTGAAAATTTTTGAAGTTTGATATTTTTCCCACCAAATTTTCAAGGAAAAGGGAAACAAAACTGAATTTGTGTGCAAACACGACGACGATGTTTTGCACAGAGAAGCTTGTTTTTTTTTTTTTTTTGTTTTAAACACTAAATTCGATTTTCACTCAATGGTTAACCATGAAAAATAAAGCTAGCGAAATCTTTATCATCAGCGTCATAAAACGTCAAATTATTCACTTCAGACAAATCGTAGCATGCAATGCAACCGGCTTGTGTGGACCAACGAATCGCTCCTCAGCCACCAAACCATAATACAATCCAGACGCGCAGAACGAATCCTGAAATTATTTCTTGTGAATATAGATTTTTTCAATTTCAAGGTTAAGCTGCTTACATGTCTGAATAGATCATTCATCCTCTCGTTATACAATATTCTATCACTCCAAGCTGGGCATAATGTTCTTTCGAATTCTTCCTTTCCAGATTTTTTGTTGAGCTCATAATGTCGAGATGGCTGAAAACAGGTATATACTTTGCTTTTTAAATTAGGTCTTACCTGGAAGAAGCATGTTTCCTCTTTGAGACTTCCTTTGAAAGCAATACTGGCCAGCTCTCCATTATACCGTTTCACCATTTGACCCCTGCCAAGTCGGAAGAACCAATCATGAATCGAATGAAGATCAAAACGAGTTCTCTCAACGGTCGTAATATTTCTGCCATGTCGATCGACATGTTCGATCGATGAGATGTTGCCAGCCTCGTCTTTTTTTGCGACAGTTGAGACGAGTTGAGTCTTGGCGAGATAGTTGAGAAGATCGGTCTCGTGGAGTTCAGAGTTGAACGAGCCGGCGACGAGGATGGCGTCGTTTTTGAGGCCTTCGGCGTCGAGTCTAGAATGTGGGCGGTTGAAGGGACATAGCCATGAACAACAAAATATTTCTGTTATTTTTCGAAGGCAAAATTCCACGTGTTAATTTTTGTGGGAAAATTCTACGTGTCAAAATTTTTGGCGGAAATTACATATGCCAATTTTCAAGTGGATGAATATACGTGTCTAATTTTTAATCGACGAATCCAAGTTTTAAAATTTTGACTTCAAAAAACTACGTGTCAATTTTTGACTAGTCGAATCCACGTATCAAAATTTTGGTTTCAAAAAACTGTAAAAATTTCAGGTTTGAAAATTATAGGTGTCAAATTTCGACTAGATGAATCCACGTATTGAAATTTTGGATTCAAAATTCAACGTGGCAATTTTTGAGCAGGAAAGTCCACGCTTCAAATTTTGGCGCCAAAATTCCACGTTTCAAAATGTTAACCCTAAATTCCACATATTCCTGGTCAATAGAAACAACCACAGTAAAATAAAAATGGTTCGTTGCGAGACCATTCTCCATAGAGCGCAGTTTCCTCCCTCTGCAACACATATACACATAAATCGGCTCTATTTGTCAGAAAATATTTTTTGGTTTGTTTTGATATATTATATACTATTTTTTGAAATTTGTTTCTCAAAATTTGATACAACCAAAAAAAAACTCACTCCTCCAACAACAAATTGATCTGTTTCTCCCGTTTCGAAGCCGCCTTTGTCAACGAATTATTAGTTGTCGCAATCTCATTGACATCTTCAAAAGGAACCGAATGCAGGTTCAAATTCACAAATGTCATCTCTTTCCCATGAATTCGGAATCTACTGAGAAGGAAACCTGTTCTCTGATTGGCCAGGTCACGAGTCCCATCGTCGTTCTGAACAAAACTAGTAAATCGAGGCATTTAGGGCACCTATACTCACATAGAAATCCTTTCTGAACGTATAGCTCTGCCCAAATGTATTCTGAATAAACCCATCAGATTCCCTCTCCCCGATTCGATGACTATGCTCAGCTCGAACTTGGACATATCCTGTATTTGAGAATCGATCATAATATTGCACGTCTTGATGATTTTTGAAGAGGTATAGGTTTCCAAGTCCCTAGAAAAAATCGATATTGATTTTGGGTCCCAAAAACCACTAGGACTTACAGTGAGAGTTGTGTCGAAGAATGCGCGAGAGCTGTCGAATGCTCGGTAGATTTCTGGGTCATCGGTTATACTGTAAGAAAATATCCTGCATATCTTAGTAGTAAAGAAGTGGTGCCATTTTTAAACGAATTTATTTTTATGTTGAAGTACTCTATGAACCTGCACATCAAACTCATCACCTACAGTATGACAATGAGTGAGATGTGCAGGTTTTTAAGATACGGAAGCAATAAAAAATGAAACTTTCAACGTGGTACAGTACCTCATAAACCTGCACATCAAACTCACAAAAATTGTAAGATGTGCAGGTTTTCGAGGTACTGTAGCAAGAAGTAGTGAGGCTTTTAAAAATTATACAGTACTCTATGAACCTGCATATCAAACTCATAACCTAAAGTATGACAATGAGTAAGATGTGCAGGTTTTTAAGGTACGATAGTGAAAAAATAATTCGACTTTTCAACGTGGTACAGTACTCTATAAACCTGCACATCTAACTCATAACCTAAAGTAGGTTTTCGAGATACGGTAGCAATAAATAATTACATTTTTAATCATGCTACAGTACCTCAAGTACCTGCACATCAAACTCATTGAACACCATAATTCAAAGGTACATACTCGATTCTCAAGAAAGTCAAAATTCTTCTCTGCAAGACCCATGAATCAAGGTGATTTGTCCCTTTAATTTAGGCACTTAACAAACAAACTATAAAATTGATCACCATAATTTAAAGGTGCATATCGACTCTTAAAAGCATTGAGGACTTCTCCCCGAGACCCATCCAACAAAACCATCATCTGTCCCTTTAAAACCACTCACCACCCACAAATAACCCTCGCCGCATAATCCGGATTATCAGCCGAATGCAGTCCTTGCACATGAATCACGGCAAACTCGCACTTTTGCTCATAAATCTCCTTGGCCACCTCAGAACACCAGGCACGAATTAGATCGTCCTACAAAAAAAAACTAGGCTGAATCAGGATGAGCCAATTGGACCGCCCAAAAACCTACATCTGTGCCAATTCTCGAAATATCACCAGTTATCGTGACCTGTTTGATATATTCGACCATTTGAAAAAATTGAAAATCTGCAAAAGTCACTATCTGTCTGGTCAAAATAAAAGTGAAAATGTTTGTGTCTGTGTCTAATTGGAGGATACGCCCAGAAAGAAAACAGTTCTCTGCTTCTCTAAGTCTCTCTATCTCTCTGTCAAAGGTTAATGAAATTGGGTGGGGTTTTCATGAGAAAAATAAAAAAAAATTCTGGAAAAATGGAGAAGAATAGGAATAGATGGAAACAAAGGAGAATCATGGATTTTTGTGTTGCGAAACGAGAAGAAGAGAACAATCGATTAGTCATCAAGGTCATTTTTATCATAACTTTAGGTTTAAAGGGACAGGGGGTTCTATTTTGAAATAAAATTTAAACTACAGAATCGTCAATTTTGAATATTCATAGTATTTACCTTCAGAAAAATAGGTCTTAAAATTTTTTTTTTTTGAAAAATTTGCTTTGAAAGTTTTTCAAAAAATGAAAATTTAGCAATTGGAGCACTTTGCTAATCATTTTGAGCAAAAGTGTACAAAATATGGAGCCAAACTGACTTTTTCGAGCCAAATTACAGTCCAAAATCTCAAGCGTGCTCTACCGCACATCTAGCCCGCGAAATTCATTTAATTTGAAATTTTTTTTTAAAGAACGTTGCTTGCGATGCGTTGCGGTTGCGCTTTTCTTCCTCTTACGTTTACGCAACAAAAAATATCGTACGAAACGTCGTAAGTCTCGGTGTTTTGTGTGCAATTTCGCGTAATATTCGGTGTACTGCGGTCAGAGAGAAAATTTACAGTAACCTACCAAAAACCTACAACGATATGTATATATTTATCAAAATTGTAAAACCAAATCTTCTCGCCTCATAAATTTTTTGCCTTCGAGACAGAAACCAGTTTTTCAATATATCATAAAGTTCAGTTTTTTCTCCCTTTTCCATGACTCAAATTTGTTCTGTAACTAACAGCGGAAACAAAAAAAAATAGCGAAAAACCTCAAAAATCATTGTTTGGTTAGAAACAATGATGTGGGTGTGTTGACAGAACAGATTAAATTTCGAAGGAAGGAAAAAACTATAAGATCGCAACGAAAAAAAAACTTTTCTTCGAGTGTCTAACACAAATTCACCACATAACAATTAGTTAACAAAAAAAAAAACAACGAAAATTAACAAAACTATAATAGAAATGGTTATGATTATGATGATGATGGGGCGATGTCAGCGATTTGAATGCGACGAATCGCTCGACTGATGTCGTCGTGGCCGAGAAGATCGCGTTTCACTCGATTGCTTAGGCTTGTTGGCACGATTTTGTCGACGGGTCTTGTGTTTTGACAAATGAGCACCTAAAAATTGGGAATATTATGAATGTCAGAACTAGAAAAGTCATTATTTCAGTATGGATTTTTTGTCAAAATTGAAGAATTACAATCTAATGTTCAAAAAATACAAAGCTGGTCTTCCAGTTTAGGATAATTGAAAAAAAAAGTTAACCTATTTTTTTTTACTAAATTTATATTATTGAATTTTAAGGTCTATTACAGGTGAACTATAGCCAATGTTCTTGAAGTTTTCAGTCTAATTTCACTCTCAAAAAACGAAAATGTGATCTATGGACCAAAAGAGGCTTTTTTTGTACTCTTCATTTGGTTTTTACAGATACGTGGAAGAATTACGGATGTTAGAAAACGAAAATATAATTTTAAAAGTTAATCATTAGAAATTCCAGAGACATTTTATGAACTAAATTATCTATCAAACTGATACTAAATTTTTCAAAACTGGATCATCCTTCAGGTTTTGGTCATAAGCTAGAAATGTATGGACTAAAAGAGGCGGTCTAGTATTTCTAATCAAGTTTTTTCACAAATAAGTAGATAAATTCCAACATTCTAAATTGTACTTTGAAAATTTGCGGATATTAGAATTAAAAAATGAACAAGAGAGTTTGTTATTTCAAATTGCAAGATGGTTTTTAGAGAAATTTTCATTTTTTTATAACTGAATAATTCTACTTACCTCATTGACATCTTCTTCCGCACCAACTACAGCAATATACTTGAAAAACTTGGCAATATCTCGTTTAACCTTCATAGAAATCTCATCGTCTCGTGTCACCAAATTGATGCTAAGTATTCCTATAAGGCACCAAAATTTAAATCATGAATCTCTAAAATCACTCACCATTCTCCTTCAAACTATTCTTCATATTCTCCAATGCTTGATCCGTGACAAATGCTGGTGGCGGACATTGCATCGCCCGATCCTGATTATCAGCCACATCAACAAAAATCACATCATACTTCTCTGCTTGATTATTTTTCTCGGCAATTTCTTTCACAAATGTCAACGCATTCATCGTCTTCACCTCTACATTGGGGTCAGAGTGTGGGAATGAGAAATGCTCATTAGCGATTCGAACAACTTCCGGATCCAATTCGACACCAGTGACACGAGATTTTTTGAAATTTCGAGACAAATAGGCGGTCAACAGGCCACCTCCTAATCCAAGAACAGCCATGCGCATAGGAACATCTTTTTTGAATAGCGGTTCGAGGGGAGATAGAGCCAAGCCAGCGAGCATCATGACATGAAAGTCGCAGACAAGATGATCCAAATCAACATATCGTTTGGCACCATTCTTCTTTCCTGAAAATCGAGAAATACTATTTCAAAAAAATATTTTTTCAAATATGCGGGCGACGTTTTTGAAGCACAATTTTGACCTAAATTGGCTTCTTGACAAGAAAAAAAAACTCCAAATCAACAAAAAAAAATTTTAAATGTAATTTGACTGCATTTTTGAGATATACAGAAACAGATTTTAACGGGTTTACATGGAAGTTCTTTCTAGAAGAGTTGAATATCGAATTTTTGTTTCAAATCAGTATATTTTTATGATTTTTTGGAATTTAATGAAACAAAACCTGAACTCACTGATTGTGTAGGCTTCCGGTGAATTTTCAAAGAATAGTTTTCAACTAAATAATCTCCTTATGAATCACTTTCGTATTTTTCTAATGTTAAAAATGTCAAACTGGAAGCTATTTTGAGAAGGGTTGAATATCAAAATTTTGTTTCGAAACAGTATATTTCTATGATTTTTTTTGAATAAAATGAAACGAAATCTAAAAATCAGAAAATTTTCATTGATTTCTCTAGAAAATTGTCGAAAACCCGCATTTTTTGACTTCCAGTGACTATTTAAAGCAAAGTTTTAAAGATTCATCTTATGGATGACTTTAGTATTTTTTTCAGCGGGTAGTATTTTGCTTTATCTCGATTGAATCTTTGAAAATATAGCAACGTATAAAACCCGGCAAAATTATTTTGAACCTTTTAAAACAAAACTGACTTGACTTTTTCGAATTTCTGAAAATCGTGAAAATTTCACTGATTTGGGTATAAAAATTATTGGAAACTAAAAGATTCTCTACATTTTTTGCATTTTTCAGATTGTCATTTTAACCAAATTATGTTTTTAAAGGTTCGCTTTGTTATACTTTTTCAATACAAATTTCATTTCAACTATTTTTCATTATCTCTAATGAATTTGAAAAAAAACTCTCTGTAGCGTATAATTCATGGTAAACGTTTCGAAACGAAACTCACTCTTCATATAAGCTTCCGATTGAATCAAATTCATCGCATTCATAAAAACAAGTCTCCTGCTCAAATCCTGATTATCCGTATATATCTCTTCCACCGTCCAATCTCCATTATACATCGATGTTCCAGAAGCGACCGTAGTCTTTGGGCTTTCTCCCAAACTCATAACCGGGATATCCCGATTCTCCGCTTGCGGTCGGCGATCAATCAATGTGAGGAAGTGGCCAATCTCTTCTTTGATTTTGGTGAATTCCGGATATTTATGTTTTCTGTTCAGCAGGACGACAACGAGTCGGTCGACTTTGCATTGTTCGCGAAGGGATTGTCTTCCTTTAGTTGTGGCATACATCCATTCACATTCTCGGCCAACTGGCACAATAAATGCTGCATAATTCGACGAAAGCTCATCGCTACGAGTTTTTAAGGAATCAACAACGAAGATTTTGAACCTTGGCCCAACATCCGGAATATCACCTTCGAAGTTGATATGCACCTCTTCATCAAGAGGTTTGGCACAATAACTGATAAATTGTGCAACTTCTTGTTCGGCCAGAATTCCTTCTTTGAGCTCATCTTGCGAGGCAACTGTATCGATTTTCGAACTGCCACTTCGTTGAAGTTGGAGGGGCATAGCTTGTGGCATTTTCGCTCGCATTTTCTGAGCAATTAGCACAAAAACAGGCATTTGAAAACCGGAAGCTTTGTTTTCAACTTTCTGAACTCGCAAGATATATTGATTGCTAAAAAAAACGGAGATTTTTCAAACAGAAACAAGGTAAACTTACGTGGCAACAAAGAATTTGAGCCAAAAATCGATCAAATGTGCTTGTGCCAATGTGACAATCAAATATCGTCCACCCGATTTCAAAACTCGATCAACTTCAGCGAACATTTTCTCGGTGACTTCTTCTTCTTTTGCCGATGCATTTGGTGGTAGGAGAGCGTCGAATGTTCCTTTGTCGATAACAACACTGAATGATTCGTTTTCAGAAGCTAGCTGAAAAAATGTATAGTTTGATGTGTATGGTTTGAAATCAAACTTACAATTAGCAGAGTATGAACTTTTCGATTTTTTAAATCATAAAAAACGGAAATTTTTGAATTTTTAAAAATTAAAATCTAAATTTTCGAACATTGTCAAAAAATGGATGTTTTGTGAAGCAACAGTTTTTAATTTTCAGAATTTCGAATTATTTTTGGCCCATTTTAAGCAAATCTAGACAATAATAGATAAAAATATCTTGTTCATACAGGTTACAAAACTTATTTTTAGCTGAATTTTTTTAAAATTTTTACAGTAAATTTGCGATGTTTTTCTACTATTTTCTGGAGATTTTAGAATTTTCAACATTTTCAGATAATACGAATAATATGAGATATTTTCAGAATCAGGTAATAGTCAAAATGCAGCTCGTGTGAACCTATCTGATCCACAACTCGATTTTCAAAATTATGGATAATTTTCTATAAATTTTCAGCCCGGAATATGATGAAGAATAGGTTCTCTAAATTTAATGAACTTGCAATTTTTCCATTTTAAAAGTTGTGTTTGGTTTTTGGTGGTGGTTAGCACGAAAATTATTTTTATTAAATATTCAAAAATATCAGAAAGTACTTATAGTATGAAATATTTTCTGAATCAGGTTATAGTCAAAATTCAGATCCATCTGGTCTAAATCTTAATTTTCAGAGTTATAGAAGATTTCTTTTCAATTTGGAATTGAAATGAAGATAAAGATTAGGTTTTAAATTTTAATAAAGGTGCAATTTTCTATTTTTGAAGTTATGTTCAGTTTTGAGTCGTAGTTAGCACGAAAAATTTAAGATTTTAGCTGAATATGTTTGAAATAGTTTATTTGAAAATTAGAGCCTGTAAAAACAGGTCCGGGATTTTCTATTATTCATTGTTACTATATTATTGTCTGGATTTCGCCTAAAATTCACCAAAAATGATTCAAAATTCTGAGAATGATAGAATGTTGCCTCACACAAAATCTATTTTTTTGACAATGTTTGAAAATCTTGAACTCAAAAATATCATTGAAAAATAACTCACATTTGTCGCATCACATTGCTCATACGTCAAATCACTCCTTTCCCTATTCTTCTGCTTCTGCTGCGCAATCACATTCTTATCAACATCGATACTATGAATTCCTCGATGTCCGATATCATGCAACTAAAAAACATCAGCATCTGATTCTGTTACTTCCAGGGCAAAAAAGTTACCTGCGACGCCAACTCCGAACTTCCACATCCAATTTGCAAAATCGTATCATTCATCTTAACATACTTTTCAAAAGGTCCAGCAAGAGTGTCCAAACTTCCATACCATTCGAATGGTGTTTTCCTTTGCGCGAAGAAATTTTTCCAATATTGAGGATCAGTGAATCCAGAAGCTGATAATGGTAACAACGGCATCTACTTATTTAGCTTTAAATACATTCATTCATCTAGGAAAATTAAGTAAAAATGGAACTTTTGGAACCATCAAAGAATATTAGAACCATGAAAAAAGTTACAAATTGATTTATGACAAAGTAAAGATTATGAACATCACAGTAAGAAATTAACCAAAGAAAAAAGTGAGACTAGAGCCGCCTATTGTGAATAGGGGATACAAAAAATACCTGATATAACATATGCATATAAAAATCCACTATAAATCATCATCGGTGAGCTCGTCGAGAAGGCCAGACATTGTAACAGTACCAGTGTGTAAACCAGAAGGTTGATGTCGTCTTGATGAATCGGAATTTCCGATTTCGAGGTCTTCCTCTTCATCATCGTCATCGAGATTGAATCCATCATTGTTGCGAGCGTCGAGAGGACGATAGCCTTGTGAATTGTCAGTTCTACCCCAGTTTGGATCTTTCTGAAGAAAATATGGTTGATATCAACTTTTCTCGGTTTCAAAAAAAATAGAATAGGATTTTATTAGTGTCTGAATTTCATTATAAATCAACAAATTACAATTTAAAAATGATTGAAAACTATAATTTTTTCAAATTTTGACCAGGTTAACAGATATTGGTCTTTATTTGAGTTTTAGTTGAAAATAATTCTGAATAACTGGAAACTCGGTTTTATTAGTTGTAAAAATTGTGGAAAAGTAACAAAAAAGGTGAATTTTTCTCAATTTTGTCGGTTTTGAAATGAACTCACTTTCATGACAGTGTGTCGACATCCATAGGCGAAAAACAGAATAACAATACACATAGATGGCAACAGGATGAACATGAATCCCATGGAATCTGTGATGGCATTGAATGCAAAACCATGAATCTGTGATTGCATGAATCGATTTTCTCTTAACGCTCGCTTCACAATCTCCATACTTCCATTATTCGACGTGGCAGTGATGTTGAGAACATGACACATTAACCCATACAAATCAACATTTTCCGGAATATCGGCGATAGTGAAGTTTTCCGAGAACGCTGGGCCTCTCATAACTAAAAATGCTCGCATTTCTGACGCTTCTGGATCCATGCCATGTGTCGATGAGTTGAACTTCCTGGTGCCATTCTCCCCGTATTGCTTATCCAGTTCCTCTGTGGTACATGAGAATGAGATAGCTGACCCGATTTTTGGCTCGAATACAATTTGCCCAATTCGAGAGCTGTTTTGATAGTGCCACCGATTTGGTAAATCCTTCTTCCAATGGATGTCAATCTCGTATTTATGGGTTTTCACTGCTTCGGTGAGGTTTTGATAAATTTGCTCGGCGATGTCCTGAGAGTGTGGGTAGATCATATGATCGCCCATTTCGAATCCACGACCTTTGACAAAGTCAGGAACGCATAGAATGTGCTTTTCATCTTTGATCTAAAATGAGTGCAATTTTGAAAATAACTTTAAAAAAGTACTAAGAATTACCTCTGCATGTCCATGATCCGCTGTCAAAATAATATTCACTTCTGATCCCAAATCATGATCATCAAATCGATCAATAAAATACTTGAACAAATCGTCCAACCTCTTCAATGTCTTCTTCAATTCTCCATTATTGAATCCATTAGTATGAAGTGTATGATCCGGCTCAGCAACATACCAAGCGATAAAATTCATCGGGTCATCTTTCCTTGTGAATAGTTCAATAACTTCATCAGCATCACTCATCCAACTTGTCAAAGTGCCATAGGTTTGCCAGGATTTGTAGACTTTTGGTTTGTGTGGGATGTAGGGGAATGGTGAATCGCCGTTTGGCCAATAGATGGCTGCGGATTTTCGAGATGCTTCCCATCTGAAAAAAAATTAGATTTGATTTCTTTGAAAACTACACAAACTTTTGTAAATTTCAGTCAGAGAAATCCTCTTTTTTTCGAATCCACGGAATTTTATTGAAAACATCTTTGAAAAATTAACATTTTCAGCATTCTGATGTTTTAAGATGAATGTAAAATCTCACCGTTCATTTGTCAGCCAAATCGGATCAGCTAAATACCAAAAATCTTGTTGTGAAGCATTCACCACCCCGGGTTTTTGAGTCATATTAAAATAATCGAAAGATTGCTTATTCTCCGTATCAAAAAAGAAGTTGCCAACAATTCCATGCGATTCTTCATACAATCCAGTCGCGATTGACATGTGATTTGGGGCTGTGAAGGTGATGTATTGAGATTTGACGCCAGATGTGAACCAGGTACTCATAGTTGCCCATTTGTAAATGTTCGGCACCTGCAAAACATACTTTTGAATTTTTTATTCTAAAAAAAAGATCACTCACCAACTCCTTGTCCAACAAATCATGTCGAAATCCATCGAAAGAGATTAGTAGTAATTTAGGATTTCGGGAAAGTCCTGATATTTGAGTGAAGAATAGTAAGACTAACAGTGCGGGTATATACATTTTTACATTTGTAAAGAAGCGAAACAATCACTGAACGATTGTTTGACTATTTTATCAAGTGGCAAAAAATGAGGGAGCGAAAAAAATGGAAAGAAAAGAAAATAAAAAAGTGAAGGATAGCAAGTATGCTCTATTGATAAACAACTTTTTCATTTTTTTTTGAAAAAAACAGAAGAAGTTTGAGGGAAAATTGCCTCAAGAATACTTTAAATTTTGCAATAAAACAGATATAATTTGAAAGTTCTTAAAATAGTGTAAATTCAAACGTTCTCAGTTTTTGCGAAAATTCTATATGACGCTTAAAAATTGGCTTTGAATGTTACCCTAGTAATAATTCTTTATAATTTTTACGTGTGCTAGAACAATAGTTCAAAACCATATAAAAGATTAAAAATGAAGAGTTGAATTATTTCTCACTTCATATTTTTCAAAAGGAAACATGGTAAGATCACCAAATCGACTTCCCAAATAAAAAAAAAGTATTTTTCAGAGTGTGCGCAAAGATCTAACCCCATCTCAAACCGCCGGAAATACACCAGTTCCTCGTTCAGTAAGAAGCGATCAAGACCTTCGTACAGCTCGCGATGTATCATCCAGAAAACCTGTCGCACCACCACCAGGCAAGGCAGGCCCACCATCGACAAAAGGCGGACCACCAACACCAGCCAGTGTGCCGACAACTTCGAATAAATCGGCAAGAGGGTCAGTTGCACCACCAGGAGGAGCTTCGAATAAATCAGCTAGAGGATCAGTTCCACCACCAAAACAAGTATCTGTTAGAAAACCGGTGGAAGAGAAACCTGCGGAAGCTGCTGAAGGTGGAGTCAAGCAAATCGTTGACAATATTTGGAAGACTATCATCTCTGTAATTCTCGCTATTGCCGACTTCCTCAATTCAATCTTCGAAGTAAGTACTCTACAAATCCCAACCCGCCTTCAGGAAAAAATTTCAGGCTATCGCAGACGTATGCGTCAAAATCTACCGCGTCATCATGTTCATCTACCGCAAGCCCCATCACACCAAAGAGCTCATCAGCACCACTTTCCATCTTATCCGCGTCTCGTATGACGCTGAAATATGGTCGTGGACAGAGATTTTCGATGTGTTGAAGAGTCATTTGATCGCACCAATGACCAAGGCGCCACCACCAACAAAGGCGGATAAAAAGGCCGAAGCGAAGAAGGTTAAATGATTTAGAAGTTTAATGAAGTGTTTTCTTAGGTGGTAATTGTTGATTTGTTGTTGTTGTTGTTGGTTATTAGTTTCGAAAAGATATCCAAGAACCAAAGTTTTTAATTTTTTGGTGATAAGTTCGTCTATGAGGTTATTCGACCCGTAGAATTTGATTCTGATATCAAAATCTGGCAAAAATTTCCATTCAGATCGAAATAATATGACTTTATCAATAGGGCGCGTGTTACTGATTGAATGTTGAACGATTGAAAATATAATTTATTTTAAAAAAAAACTTACAAAATTTTCAACAACAAAAAAATAATAAATAAAAACGTGACGTGTATTGATTCCTCATCAATCCACATAAAATTCATTCATTTCTCATATTTCAAACAATTTCAAATGAAGTTCTTCTGGAAAATATGCATTGCTCTAACAGTTCTCATTGCCATTCTTATATTGCTCGGAGGTGGAGCTGGTGTATTTATTGTGATTACGAATATAGAGGAAGATCATGAATCGGCGACAATGGATATTGATTTAACGGGAGTAACATTTCCAAAGCATCCTTGTGTGAAAATAAAGCACGACGCAAACACCGAATGTGAAACATGTCGTGCTAACGCAAAATTGGATTGTATGAACAATTCAACACAGGATGGAAGGTTTCAAAATTGTATACATGCTGTGAACGAAACTCAAAAGAATTGTACAAATGAAGAAAAGAATGTAAACATTACCAGAAATTGTACAGACTTTGCTAATGAAGCAGTATGGAACTGTACACAACTCGGACAGAATATTACCCAACAATGTGAAGCCGTTGCTAATTTATTGGAGTGTAGAATAACATGTGAGAAAATGGGCAATGTAGCTTATACAAATTGTACACAAGGATTCGATGATAAAACCAAGCATTGTGTTCTTGTCAACAATTATTTGAACAAAAAAGTAAAACAATGTGAGAACGATTCAATAACCGCAGTCAACAACAAATGTTTGAGAGGCGGATCATTCGAGGATCTCGACACGAAAATAAAAGCGACTGTATCAGAAGCCGAATATCGAAAAATGAAGGAATGTAGTTCGGATGTCGGCTCAAAATTCATAACAGACTGTTCCAAAAAATCATTTGATAAACCCGACGAAACCATTGGACTCGAATATTGTGACCACTTTAAAAAAGAAGAAACTGTCAAATGTAGAGAATCAGTAGAGCGTTGTAAAGAACTGGTCGAAAAAAAAAACATCGAATGTCTCCGAAAAGTCCATCATGTTCTGGTAGATGGAAGTGAGTTTAAAATTTCACTTTATTGTGCTCATTTTTCACTGATAACGTATAAATTTCAGAACAGTGCTACTACGACATCCACAATTTTAAAAGCAAATGGTGTGGACATGATTTGACACATTACAAGCAAGAGTAAGTTTTTTGGGTTGAGGAGACCTCTGAGAGCTTAAATTACTTTTTAAGCTTTAAAATTCAATGTTTTATTGCAGTGAAAAATTGAACACTTCCAATCCTTCAACCGATGATCTTTGCCTCGATATGGTGACTCCATTGGCGATTCAACCGATATGCAACACAACTGAGACGATAGCAGATTGTGAACGAGAAGCTGGACAATGTTATGAAGGAAGGTGTTGTCCGAAGTGTGAGTTTGAATGGGCTCAAAATGGGACGAAGGTCTGACTAGGAGGGTTTGTTTGTATACATATATGTAGAGTTCAACATCCTGATCATCATGATATATTTTTTATCACCTTGAAACTTCTTTGAAAAAAGTTATGAAGCATCAAACTCCTCTATGTTTCATCTACATGTGTCTAATTTTCTCATTTCTACTCCCTCTTTTGTCTCAGAATATCTATTCATTTTTCAGTGAAAAAACGAGACCAGGATCAGTTTGCCCTCTACAATCTTCCTTTCAAAACCAACGTATCATGTGATCCATATAGCCCACTTCCATTGATCTTCTCATTCGCATTTTGTAATACAAATGACCGAAAAGTGTGGACAATTGGACATAAGGATAGAGCAGGTGCATCAGTTCGAACCAATTTGAGATTTTGCTCAGATAATACGGAATGTGAGAAGGAATTTGTGTGTGTCAACTTGATTCAAGGGAAAAGAATGTGTTATTTTGACCCGGTGAGTTATTTTAGATTAGTTATACTATTTACATTATTTATGAAATGATATTTCAGGCCTATGAGGTTGGTTTGGATTATATCGCAGCTGTCGGATACTTCTTCCCTCTATTTTTTGTCCTAGTTGCTCTTATCACTTGTTTTGTATTGGCGGTATACAAATTGTGAATACACTTGGATTTTTTTAATACTTGGTTTATTTCTGTTTTTTTTTAAATACATTACATTTCTGTTCATTAATATTAAATAAATTTGTTTCTTTTATATTAAAATTTTTATTGATAAAAAAATATTATAGTCAGCATTGATCTGTTCGATAGATGCTCTTCAAAATTGGGAATGATCCAAGTCCACAGATCCCTGTGTAATCATCTCCATTAACACTTCGAACACCAACTCCAGCCAATCCTTCTCGAACAGCGAATCCGATTTTGTACTTGAATGTGGCAACAGTTGGGGAGCTGATAACTCCACTTGAATGCTCATTAGTGGATACGAAATTCAAGAAGTCTTCTTCAAACTTGGCCCGATTTCCAACAGCCTCACAGACTTGACCCTGTCTCATCGAGCTCAATGTTCCATTTTTGGCTTGGCGAATCGCGAATGGTGAGATCTCCATGATGATATTCGAAGGCTTCACACCACTGATCAACCATTTTGACAAAAGTGCTTCGGTGCTCGCATCACTTCCCATGAATTGCTTGTCAGTTTTGTAAGTTTGGTCGACATTTGATAATGTGATGTGGGAGAGCTTGTTGAGTTGAGAGATTTGATATAGTGAATTCGGGGAAGATGTTTTGCCAGTGAAACGGATTGATAATGTTCTTGAGCAGTTGTTCGACGATTTTTCAGAGTTCAGTCGTTCTTGGAAGTTTTTGATGAAGCTGTTGAATTGACGCTGGAAAATGTGGATTTTTTACAGGGTTTTAAAGTACATGAGGGCTCTAATATCAAGTGAACAGGACCCCTATGACCTCCTTGCTAACAAGACCCTTTTTCTGGGACCCCTAATTGATACATTTACTCACAGGACCCCTATTTGGGACCTCTATATCCCTTTGGGACCTCCTCTCTAACAAGACCTCCTTTCTGGGACTCCTAATCAATATCTTCACTCATTGGACCCCTATTTAGGACCCCAATATCCCTTTCAGACACCTTAATCACATGGCCCTTCTATTTGGGACCCCCTTATTCACAGAACCTCTTATATTTCATAGGATCCCTATCTGGAACCCCTAGTCAAAACCTCTAATCACAGGACCCCCTATCTGGGACCCCTAACTTCTACCCTTACTCACATGATTCTGACGATTCACAACATCTTCACAATCCAGGAGAACTCCGGAGAATTGATGTTTATTCATTGTCGAGAGAATATTATCGATCGTCATTGTCATGTTGTTCACAAGAAGTCGGGTGAATGAACGTTCAAATTTGCCGCATGACAACGAGAGAACTAGACCACATTTTCCCATTTTTGATCGGATTTCGGTCTGTACAAAAAGTTCCGTTTTAAAATTAGGCGAGGTATGGGATAAAAAAATGGGGTTACCAAGTTCTTGGCAATGGTCTCATGACGTTTGTCGGTGAAGACGATTTTGCCATCGTTGTTGAGTTGGAGTTGTTCGACGACCATTTCAGTGCAACGTTCGTATGGGAGAATTGATGTTTTGAAGATTGCTGGAAGAAAATGATACATTGGTCTGTGGGTATAAAAAAAAGTGACATTAATACTAGAAATTACACATTGGTACCAGTAAGATGGTTAATTGGTATCAAAAATGGACTGTTGGAACCAGTGAAATGGTGCATTGGTCCCAAAAATTGGTATATAAGCACCAAAAAATGGTCTATGGGTACCAAAATATGGTACATGAGGATCACAACTTTGTGTATTGGACCCAAAAAATGGTACTCAGGTACAATGAAAAAGTACATTATCACCAAAAAGTGAACATTGGTACCAAAAAATGGGACATTGGTGTCTAAAAGGTGCATTGGAACCAAAAAATTTGTACTTTGATACCAAAAATGGTGTCTTGTTACCATTTAATGGTACCCTGGTACCAAAAAAATGATGCTTTGGTATCAAAAAAAAAATGATACCTTGTTGCCAGAAAGTGGGACATCGGTATCGAAGAAATGGTTCATTGGCATCAGAAAATTGTGTACTGGTACAAAGAAACAATAAATTGGTCCCAAACAGTACATTATCACCAAAACATGTACACTAGTACCAAAAATGGAGCATTGGTATCAAAAAGTGGTATATCAGCCCCCAAAAATTGTTCTATAGGTACCAAAAACTGGTTCTGGTACCAGAAAATCATACATTGGTATCACTACAATGGTTCATTGGTACCGAAAATAGTACATAAGACTCCCCTAGAAATATGCGGGCCCTAATTACAAATCAGAGTTTTATTGAGAATAAATGGTCCATGAAGTTTTCACAGAAAATTGTGGACTCAAATTTTTCAGAACTATCTATATTTAAGACAGTCCTACTACCTTGACTACCCTAATGTCTCTCAGGGATCGCTATACTGAAATAGAAACCAAATTGTAGTTGGTGAGATGCGCTCTATTGATAATATCATGTTTGCTAGGTGTTTTCTATTATCAGAATCAGATTTCACAGGACAATCTACCTTACAACTGGTTCTAAAACTCCCCCTTTATACTTACGAGTATATTCAGAAGATGATTTCAAATCGTAGCTGCACGACACTTTGAAGTCATGTTCGCATTTTCGGAAGTTGTGTTGTTTGATACACTTTGGGCACACTTGAGTTCTCGTCAATTGGGTCAAGATCGGAAAAGCTGTGCGATTGTCACAAATTCCGAATGGATCATCAGCGGGAAGATTATACAACGCCAATCCAACACCTTCAATCGACGCCCAAACCGCTTTGACCTGCGCACTTTTCACATTCTCATAGGCGACCAGTTGATTCTTGCGAAGGATATAGGGGACATCAGCGATATTCACCCAGTTGGACTCGGATGTCTCCATTTGCAACGATTCACAGATTTCTTGCTGTGTGGTGATATCATCTGAACTTGATCGGAAGATTGAGGCGACTTGACCAAATGGAGCATTGGTGACGGATTTTTGGTTGGGTGCAATGTAGGACATTGAGATGGCCGAGGCGGATAGCGAGATGGCCAAGCGACGTCTAGCCATTCCTTTGGTAGTCCAGTACTTCACCATCTCTTCAACGCTCATCTTCTGGTTCTTCATTGATGGCACAGCACGGAGTGGGGAAGGGTGGCCTGAGAAACAAATATTGTTGAGGGGGTTTCTCAACTTTGGGGGCTATTTTCTTTTACTAAACCAGAGGCGCTCTTTCAAATGAGACCAGTTTTATCTCAAACTGGAAAATTTTGCTCTCATGTTTTCCCTTTAGAAAAATTTGATTCCATTCGATGAAATAACCATCTTGTTCAGAATTTTGAGCTAATTCTGATACTGAAATCAGATTTGAAAAAAATTCAAAATTGACCGAGTTGTGATGATTTTTAGTCGAAAGGTACATGTTTTGGCTGTTCCCTCAATTCTTGTACCCTTTCATATTTTCCATTTACAAAACTTTGATTGACCTTCTCATCCAGTCGATGAAATCTTGTTCAGAAATTTGAGCTGATTCCGATGGTGAAATCAGATTTCGAAAATATTGAAAACTAACCGAGCTGTGATGTTTTTCAGTCAAAATGTCCTATTTGTCTTAACGAGTGTTACCTATACATAATCAGGTGAAAACTGATGAAAATCTGATCATTTTCAGCCCTGTTAAAGCTAAAAACATCGAAAAATTCAAAATTACTCGGATTTGACCTGGTCAGTGAAATAATTTTTTCAAATCCCTGTTCACCTCCTTTCCCTAACATACCTGTGAATGGAATCTTGTTCGAGTGAAGCTTGTGGGTTTGTAGAACAACCAAGTCGACCGTCTTGTTCAATTGCTTGACATCATAAAGATCAGCAAAAGTGCTCTCGGCACTGGCAGCCAGGATGACCTCAACCTTCTCTTGACTCGCATTGATCTCATCGATCAATGACATCATATTCTTGTTGTCGAATTCGTTGTTCATCGCCTCCTTGGTCCATGCAATCTCGACTCCATCGGCACTTTCACTATTGATTGCCTCGATGATCTTGTCGACGACTTGCTTTCTTGACAAACCATTGGCCATTACCAAAGACCAGACATTGCTTGGTTGATCGGATCCGATTGAGAGGATTAGTCTTGGCGCGTTCTGCTGTCCAACCTTCTTTCTCCATTGGTTGACTCTCGTCAGAAGCTCGTCAACACCTTCTCGCTTCTCGGTGACCTTCTGAATCCCAATGTCCAAATAGTTTACAACGATATGCGAACAGAATTCTGATTTGAGGGAGTCGAATGGGAAGGTTTCGGAAATCTCTTCTGGAGAAAGATAGCATAACCTGGTACATTGAGCTGGTCCTGACACAAGAGTCCCCATGATCATTTGCATTGCCAAAGCGTGAGATGGAAGGGGATCACTTCCACATTCTCCTTTTGGATCATCTTCGAAGATCGAAGAAAATCCAACTCCAGCGAAATTTTGGTGAAGAATCCATTCGATCTTTTTGCCCAAAGCGGTGGTTGATGGGAGGTTGGCACAGGTCCAGTCTTGTCGATGGATGGTGAGTTCGTTCATGGTTTGCTGATCGAATAGCACGGCTCCGCGAGCTTTGCACGCTTTCTGGTATGGGATTCGTTTGCCTGGCTCGTCAGCGTACATTCCGTGGATGACTTTGAGAGGGGAGGGGACTTTGAATGTCCAGCCAGATGAGGAGAGTCCAACGACTACTTTGTGCGGCATAATTCCTTCTTCAGAGAGTCTGAAAAATAAGAATGTGCACTTCTGGTTCTTCTGAATGACACCTGTTCAATGGGACCATTTGGATAAGCCCTTCTGAATAGGGCCTTTCAAATCAGGCCTATTGAACTGGGCTTTCTGAATTGGATCTGATTAATAGGACCCTATGATTTGGAACCTCTTAGTCTTTTGAATGAGACCTACTAAATTGAGCTTCCTAGTAAACCTTCTGAATGGCACTTTTTTAATAGGACCTTCTGAGCCGAATATTTTCAACTGGGCCTTCCGAATTAGACTTTTTGAATATGACCTTCTGAATTAGAAATTTCGAATAGGCCCTTTTAAATAAGATTTATTATGGGACCTTCTGGATCGGGTTTTCTGAATCACCCTTCTGAAAAGGACTTTCTAAATTGGGATTTCTAAATGAGATTTTCTGAATAGGACCTTCTAAATGGGACCTTCTGAATCAGGCTTTCAAATGGGACCTTCTGAATCGGGCCTTCTAATCTAACCTTCTGAATTAGGCTTTTAAATGAGACTTTCTGAATCAGACCTACTGCATGGGGACTTCTGAATGGGACCTTCTGAAAGGGATCCTATGAACGGGACCTTTTGAATCGGATGTTAAGAATTTAATCATCTGAATCAGGCCTTCTGAAAAAGACCTTCTGAATCGGACCTTCTCAATGGGACTTTGTGAGTTGTACTTTCTGAACTGGCCCTGTTTGATCGGACCTACTGATCTAACCTTCTGAATCAGACGTTCTAAAATCCGGAGAGGCCGATTCATAACCCCCCTCTCTATTTTAAACTCCATGATTCCAACTCACTTGTCAACATTTCCTTGAATCGTATCCTCATACGAAATTGTTCCATTCGCCAACAACACATCCACTTGTGTCACAATCAGCGGATCCTCGTTGGACTACAAAACACAACTATTTGGTATTTTTATGAGATTATTCAAAGCTTACTGGAATTGTCGTCATGTCCAAGTAGACGTGCTCGACGTAATTCGAAATTTGACGAAGACGATCCATTGCTTGTGAATCCCAAATTTGTCCAGCCTTCACTCCAAGAGTGGGCTTGGTTGTCGAGTTGGACAACGCTTCGACGAATACAATGGATGCGTATTGGGTGAGATGGTGACCATTGAATTTGATGAACACCCCATCAAATTTTCTGAAACCACATACATTCATAGTTGTCTGAAACTACAGTACCCATTACTTCTCCTTGTACGCCTTCTCCACACCACTGGCCACTTCTGAAGCATCATTCACATCCCGAAACATCTGGTCGCGTTGAATTCCGAGAAGGAATTTGGCATTCGGATGTTTCGATCGAAGTCTCAAAAACTTTCGAATATTCCCATCTCTTCCCATATACATCACATCATATTTCGAGAATTCCGGGCGACCTCTAGGACTATTGATTGGCACAGATCCATAGACAAAGTGAGTGCATGAGATGTTAGAAAGGATATTCGGGTCAAAACTTTGTCTCTGAAACCAAAAGAGGACTCTACATAGGAAGGGAGGGGATCTTACTTGTGGAACATTGACAAAGCAGTAGAGCGAGGTTCCATCATTGACTTGGGAGGTTCGAAGCAGCGAGACCGCTGACAAAAACAGGAGGGAGAATAGAAGAAGGAGGATTCGAAGAATCATTCAAAGCGAAATGAAACATTTTGTTTATCTTCTGGTTTTATATATCCAGACCCTCGCCCACCTTTCAAAACATTTTCTTATTTTTTATTAAATTTTTTTTGCAGATAAGAAAAAAAATGGTTTTTTGGTGTTTATATCCTAGAAGTATAGAAGGCCAGTAGAACCTTTTTTATACTTTCGAGAGATTTCTTTAATTATATATAATCTTTATCTCAAACTTTGATCATATTTTTGAACTCCTTTTCCGCTCATATACCCTACTCATTCTTGAGGAAAATTTAGGTATTTATTTATAACAAGAGACGGCTAATTTGATGATGTTATATTCTATGACAAATCCGGTTTTTTCGACATGTTTATTGATTTTACATATGTGGTATAATATATTTGTTTTTCTAGAATGTTGAAGTGATGTTTCGGTGCTTTCAGGCTTGTCGAAATCGGAGCGATGAGCTGCCAAAAGGTGAGCTATTTTATAAAAAATTGGATTTCACGTGAATGAGTTTAAAATTTTGAATGTTTTCCAAGTTCGTTCATTTCTTATTTAATATATTTTCATTTGTGAAATCAATTTTGTGAGTTACTGTATTACAAATTTCATTTGAAAGTTCATGTTTTATAAATTTCCAACTGATATTTATTTAGACAGAATTTTCCTCTTTTTCCCATCAATAATATTCTCTTTCTCATGTTTTTTCGCAGTTTTTTGGTTTAAAATTGAAAAAAAAACAATAAAAATAACATTTAGAGACTCTTATTCACACGCAAACATAGTGGAGTGTGCGAGAGAAGACGAGAGAGTACGCAAACACCACTGCGGACTTTTTTTCCCCGTAAATCACTGGTGTCTGCGCCTCCTCGTTTCCCACGTTCTCTCGCACTTATTTGTGTTTATTGATAGAAAACCTTGTGACAAATCTAATTTTATGCGAAATTTCTCATTGAAAACTTTTTTTGCAGAAGAAGTACGATTGCCGATGGGTGTCGTGGCCTCGGGGATGCCACCACCAACTCCCACCCGAGACAATCCCCCCACAATTGGTGATAGAAATGGTGAGCCGGATGCGAAGCAGCAGAAGCGTGAAGAGGCATCAGGAGATGAGAAGCCGAAGACGTCTTTGAAAGATGCGTTGAAATTGGTGGCAACTTCGAAAGCGGCGGTGATTTTCGATAAAGATGATGAGACAGTGAAGGAAATGGTGGAAATCATCGAGAAAGCTGCGAAAATTGCTGAAGTTAATTTTGAAGTAGCCAAAATTCAAGTTGATGCTCTCGCTAAGAAAAGGATTCAATATTTGACTCTTCATAACTCATGGCCGTTAGTTTATGTGAAGGTAAGTCTTTAAAACTATCTGAAATTATAACTAAACTTTTCGAAATTTTAGGGAGATGCAGTTGGAGGATTGATTGAGTTGAAGATGTTATCAGAATCGAATCGCTTATCTGAATGGCTCAAAGATCATATGTATGATCTAATTGTAATTGGAGGAGGATCGGGTGGGCTTGCAGCTGCCAAAGAAGCCGCGCGACTTGGCAAAAAAGTCGCATGTCTCGATTTCGTCAAACCTTCCCCTCAAGGTTCAACATGGGGACTGGGTGGAACATGCGTGAACGTGGGATGTATTCCAAAAAAGTTGATGCATCAAGCATCTCTATTAGGACATTCAATAAAGGATGCGAAGAAGTTCGGATGGAAGTTACCGGAAGGAGAGATCACGCATAGTTGGACAAATTTACGCGACGCTGTACAAGATCATATCTCCTCGCTAAATTGGGGATATCGAGTAGCGCTTCGTGAGAAAACTGTGACCTATATCAATTCCTACGGAGAATTCACCGGACCTTTCGAAATCTCGGCCACCAACAAGAAGAAGAAAGTCGAGAAACTGACGGCTGATCGATTCCTAATCTCCACCGGACTCCGCCCAAAATATCCAGAAATCCCTGGCGCCAAAGAATACACCATCACCAGCGACGATTTGTTCCAACTCACCTATCCACCTGGCAAAACATTGACCGTTGGAGCATCGTATGTTAGTTTGGAATGTGCCGGATTCTTACACGGCCTTGGATTTGATGTCACAGTGATGGTTAGGTCGATTTTGTTGAGAGGTTTCGATCAGGATATGGCGGAGAGAATTCGCTCACACATGGTCTCGTATGGAATGAAATTTGAGAAGTGAGCATTTTTTTATTTATTTATAGGGAAACTTTATTGAAATGAGCATTTTTTTAGTGGAGTTCCTTCGAAAATCGAGCAAATTGAAGCGAAAACTGATGAAAAAGCTGGTAAATACAAGGTTTATTGGGAGAAGAAGCTAGAGGATGGTTCAGTTATCACAACTTCTGAAGAATATAACACGATTCTTATGGCGATTGGTAGAGAAGCGGTGACAGATGATGTTGGTCTAGATTTGGCTGGAGTGAAACGAGCGAAAAGCAAGAAAGTTGTTGGAAAACGTGAACAATCGTCCGTGCCATATATTTATGCGATTGGTGATGTTCTTGAAGGAACGCCGGAATTGACGCCGGTTGCGATTCAGGCGGGAAGAGTTTTGATGCGACGATTGATTGAAGGAGCCAATGAGTTGGTGAGTTAGACATTTTGTGGTTTTTATTTTTAAATGTAATATTAGAAACGTGTAAACGAATGGCCAAAAAAAAAATTAAAAACTTTGAATAAATCACACAATAATTCGATTTTTTGCCGATTTTAAAACTATGAGTAAAACAAAACAAATATCTTCGAAAAATTAGTTTGAATATCAACAATTACTCAAAAATCAAAGTTTTAATAGCATAAAACTTCAATCAAAACCAACTTTAAATTGTTTTTCATTTTCGAAAGCATTAAAATTGCAAACTTTTTCAATTTTTATATTTAAAAAGCTTGTAATCTTGTGGAATAATTTATGAACGGCAAAAAAAAGAGAATTAGCTTTTAAATTCAAAAACCCGACTCATGAAAATTTAATGATTTTCTAATTTTTTTCAACTTGAAAAAAAAACGAAAACAAATTCTATTTTCTGATTTTGACCGTTATCATTTTGAGAACGGAAAAAATTGATGTAAAAATTCATAAACCCGAAAATTAAATTAAATCTAATTGTGACTTTTATTTATAATTTTGGTTTCAATTGGAAAAAAATGGTTGTTCAAATTAATTTTAAAAAAATCAAAAACTAAAATTAACCACGATTTTTAACTTCTGTAAAAAATATTTTGTTGTGGAAAAAAAAGATCACTGAAAAAAACACATTTTTAAATTAGCAAAGATTTTAAAATATTTAAAAATTATAGGAAGCATAATTCGTTTTATAATCCTAAAATTTGAAATTCACAAAATCTTGCTCAACTTCAAATATAAATTATTTCAGACAGAGTATGATCAGATTCCAACCACAGTTTTCACCCCACTCGAATATGGATGTTGTGGATTGTCAGAAGAAGATTCGATAGCAAAATATGGAAAGGATAACATCATCATCTATCATAATGTATTCAACCCATTGGAATATACAATCCCTGAAAGAATGGACAAGGATCACTGTTATTTGAAGTTGATTTGTTTGAGACATGAAGAGGTAACGAATTTTCTTCATTTTTTCATCAAAACCAGAAGTGTTTTTTTTAGGAAAAAGTAATTGGTTTCCATATTTTGACACCAAATGCAGGCGAGGTTACACAAGGATTCGGAATCGCGCTGAAATTGTCAGCAACAAAAGCCGATTTCGATAGATTGATTGGAATTCATCCGACAGTGGCCGAGAACTTCACCACGCTAACCCTGGAAAAGAAGGAGGGCGATGGAGAATTGAAGGCGTCGGGTTGCTGAGGTTAAGAAGGGTCCGCCATAAGCCTTAAGCTTATCAGCGGGCCGTCCGGTAGACTCCAAGTAGCCGCAGCTTTGTGACGACCTTTGGCTAAACTCGAATCGACGAGCGCTTCTGGTCTGATGCGTGGTGAAAAGGTCTACCACCCCTTCTTAACTTCTCGTTTTTCTCTATGCAATATTTTTTCCTCGCTCATTTTTGGTATAAATTCTTATTTAGAAATTAGCATGAAAATATGCGCACCCAAGAGATGTTCAATTAATGAGCAATGCCATTTTTCATAGCTCTGAATTCCGCTAATATTCAATAAAATGATAGCAGAAACCTGGAAAAGGGTTCAAAAAAGAGCGCAAGATATCTGCGCAACACTATCCATTATAATCAATATATTTCTAATCCTCCTAATTATGACAAAATCTCCTAATCAATTTGGATCCTATAAATATCTAATGATATATATCGCACTGATTGAGATGGTATATTCACTACTGGATGCTTTTGTATCACCAGTAGGCCATTGAAAAAAAGCATAGATTATTTTTTTTGATTTTTAAAATTCAGATCTATTTTTCTCACGGTTCTTCGTTTGCTGTTCTTGTGGATGTAGAGAATTCGATTTTCAGCCATGAGACTATGCTTATAATACATGGTATATTATACCATTTAAAAAAAAATATTGATTTTCAGCAAAGATTTTCAGCCACGTTCTGCGCAATGTATGGGACTTCAATCGGGGTTTTCACAATCACTTTTATTTATCGATACTTGGTTATTATTGGGTTAGAAAAGGGATTTTAACTAGGTAACTATTTTCAGTATTTTAGAAGTGATTTACTAAAAACCTTTAATAATTGGCGAGCTATTCTCTGGTCTTCAATCCCTATTTTATATGGTATAGTTTGGTTTCTAGTTGCTTATTTTCTTGCGTGCCCCAATTTATCGTTCCATAACTATATTAAGTATAATATTTTGGAACTATATGATATGAAAATTGAAAACACCCTTTATCTTGGATTATATTTTGATGAGTCATCGCAAGGACATAAACCAATTATAACTGTATTAATATTCTGGAGTATTATAATAACTTCATTATTTACTATGTCGTTTTTTGGGATTGCCACTTATGCGAAAATGACGAAATTGGGAAGAATGGCCAGTGTATCAAGGAACTTTAAAGGCTTACAAACTCAGTTGTTCAACGCACTAGTTACCCAAACCATGGTCCCTGTTATACTCCTTCATTTCCCTGTATCTACCTGGTTTCTATTGGCGTATTTGGAGAAAGATGTGGGAATGATGAGTGGAATTGTGACATTATGTATCGCGCTTTTCCCAGTTATTGATCCTTTGCCGAACTTGTTTATTATTAAGAATTATCGGAGAGCAATTTATGGTGAGAATTGATAATTATTGATGGGTGGAAAGTGTTTTTTGTTTAGATTTTTTCCATTTTATATTTGTTGGGATATTCCGGAAAGGATCGGGGTCTACGGAGAGTGCAAGTATGGAGATGAGAGCTATGTAAAACTTTTGCAACAACAACAAGTGATATTTTTTTGGTCTATATCTGGATACTTTCACAATGTACATGAGCTCTGTTTGTATTTTATATGGTCGAAAATATGGAGTTTTCTTGTGTACAATTACCGAAAACTGCTGGTCTGAAAGCTAATTTGAACGTTGATATATATATTCTTGAAGTGAGCCTAAAAATTTATTTTGTTTTTTAGAAATATTGCTAATAATATGCACTTAGAGTTGGTCATATGGGACTCTAAACATGAAAAATAAAATTCATGTAAAATCTTTCGGCGTGACTGCAAAGACTGAAAATTACAGAATAAAGAAATTCAAACTTTTCAAATTAAAAATACACCATGAAAATTCTTAAAGCAACACACCCAGTTACTTTGAATCGACACCAATGAAAATTGATATAAATTGTTGGATATTGGTGCGTTTTTTTACATTGAAATGTTTGCAGCCAGTTGAATTTTACATGGAAAATCACGTTTGATATAATTCGTCCGCAAATTCAGTATTATGTTTGAAAATGTGAACTTTTTTGGATTAGAGAAGTTAAATTTGTATAGAGATCGAGTTCACGTGAAAAAATCATATTTTTTTGAACGTGGTGCCGATCGAAACTGCTGAGGAGGTAATTCAAAACTAATCGACTAAAACCTAGTTCACTGAAAATATTGTGATGCGTATATTGACAGAGTTGGCCTAAATTTTAATGGATTTTGTCGGGTTTTAGCGAAGGAGGTTGCTTTAAGGTGAAAAAAATGAGATCTTGCAAAGGAAAAAATAGAAACATAGATTTTGATAAATTATTTTCGAGCTGGTATGTTTATTTTTGTTAAGATATTAAACGAAGCTCTCACAATGTATCTGAATATGATCTCTGAGCATATTTTTTTTACTAAATAACATAAAACTCTCGCTCAATCCCGGTGCATAAAATAAATGTTCACAAAATAAAGAGCTCTGACCTCTTTGTCCCACCTCCACCATGATTCCATATTTATTGTTTTCATGCTCACTTCATCGAAAAGCCTACTGTATTCCATCGATTTCTATAATAAAACCCCTGAGGCTCGCAAAATAGTATATTTTCGCCTCATTATAAATTCAAAATGAATCCAAAAACATGGAACCTCATCCAAAGAATAGTGGTTACCATCTGCTCCTTCTTAACATTCTTCATCAATTCGTCACTGATTTTTCTGATTCTGAAAAAGTCACCAGATCAATTTGGGAACTACAAGTATTTGCTCATCTATATATCACTTCTCGAGGTGATATATTCAGTTCTGGATGTGGTTTTGAAGCCGATTTTTCACTCATATGGTGCTTCAATCGTTTCGTTCGTCAGTATCGATCGATTTGGTTATAATATAGTTCACCCGGTTTTTTGTAAGCTAAAAAAAGGGACCTATATCATCCGATACAGTTTTTTATGCTTATCAACATCCTGTATTTAATTTTTGCTCAGTTCCGCGCGGAAAGCTGAAAATTAAGCAAAAAGTTAGATACGGGATGTTGATCAGCATAAAAAGCTCCGACACGTTTTTCAAACTCATTTATTTAAGCGTTTTGACCTGGTTTTCAAGATACCGAAAACATAAATTTTAAAAGATATTTCAAATTATCGAGCTCAATTTTTAAGCTTAGCTTTCAGCTCTCTTGGAGCTAAACAAAAATTAGATACCCATCAGCATGAAAAACTGTGTCTAATTTCCAGCCATGTTCTCTGGAATGTTTGGTGTCTCCGTTGGCGCATTCACCATCACCTTCATCTATCGCTATCTAGTCCTATCCGGAAGTGATCTGCTCAAATCATTCAACGACAAACGCTTCTTCCTCTGGCTGCTCTTGCCCCTTGCCTATGGAGCTGTCTGGGCCACCGTCACCGCATTTTTCGGCTCGGCTAATCAAGAGTTCACTGACTATATAAAGGATAATATTCTAGAGATATATGATGTTCATATGGAGAATATCACCTATCTCGGTATATTCTTTGGCTACAAATACACCGGCGAGAACTTTATCGATGACTATCGCACAGAGATTGGGGTTTTTCTCCTTATCGCTATTACCATGTCATCTACCTTAACCATGTTCTTCTTCGGCGTTAAAAGCTACACATACATGTCAAGAATGATGCAATCTTCCGTATCCAAGTCATATAAAGGCCTACAAAGTCAACTCTACAATGCACTAGTGACCCAAACCATGATCCCCCTAGTTCTCCTCCATTTCCCAGTTTCAATCTGGATTGTATCCCCTTACTTCAACGCAAATATGGGGATGTTAAGTGGCATTGTAGCGATATCCATCGCATTTTTCCCAGTAATTGACCCACTTCCAAATATGTTTATTATCAAGAGTTATCGACAAGCTATCAGGGGTGAGATATAGATTAGAACCTATGATTGAGAGGTGGAGATTTTCAGATTACCTTCAATGTTGGAAGAAGGCCGAGCCTGAAGTGAGTGATGAACCTCAGATGACTGCGGAACAAACTCAGTCGCAGGTTATATAAATCATGACTTGTTAATTTTGTTCAGTGAATGAAAAAGTTCTCTAAAATGAAGTGTGAGATCTAGGATTCAGAATCCATGATTCAGAAATCAGGATTGAAAAATCAGGCAATGGACGATCATGAAGTGATACAGGCAACGTGCTATGAGAATTCTGAAATATGGTATTATGGGCTGCCGGATGATCCACCAGATTTTCAAATTTCCGATTTTGTATGTCGACGTTAATTTTTTTTTACAATATGAAGTCTCGTGAATCGTGAATCGTGAATCGTGAATACTGGGTCCTGGATCCCTTGTTCTGAATCCCTAATTCTGAACGTTGATTGAAAGAAAACAATTTATTATGCTCAATGAATCTACCTCTAACATCACATAGTTAAAATAGCGTCGGCTCATTAATATCCAATGTCCCATAACCTTGACCAATCGACGGACCCAGATCATTCAGTAGACGAACTTCTAAAGGATCCAACTTGTAATGGAACTTTGTCTCTGGTAGGAACCTCCATAGGATCATAACGCAAAGGGACGTCGGCACAATGAATATCAAATAACTCCATCCACCAATCGATTTACTTAGTGGATAATAGAACAAAGTTGTCGTGATGGTGCAGAGCCAATTGACGGCGACAGCGGAGCCCAGACTTGCTCCAGCCGCTTCTGGAGGGACTAGCTCAGCGGGTAGGAAGTAGGCGACAGGTCCAACTCCAAGGTTATAACCAATGCCATATAAGAAGAATGCAACAGCGAATCCCCACGACGCCCAATCTGCTCCATTCTGTGAGATCAGGGTGAATACCAAGAAAAATACATTAGCAATGATGCAGAATAACAGAGTCCGAAGGAGCAGGGGACGTCGACCTCTGGTTTCAACCCATCTCAAGGCAGGAATAGTGAGAATGATGGAGATGATTGACCCCAAAGCAGGTAAAAATGGGACGAATGAATCGATGAAGCTGACCGCTTCAAACATACTGGAATATTTGAAATCTTGGTGGACTGAACCTCAAAACCAAATAATACTCACTCTGTAGAATAGGAGATAGAGACCATTGACCCGGAGAAGACTTGAGTCGCACTGACGATCAGCCCAAGGGTTATACCACGTCGGATATTGGGGCTGGACCAGGCCGCGCAGATTGATAGTTGCTCAGGCATCTGAAAATAACAGAAAGTAGGTAGCGGTACATGGCAGCGTGTTATACGCAGGCTTGGGGCAGATCTGTGGCAGAACTGCCAAAGACCTGCCAAAGTTCTCTTTAAAATATTTGAATGAACTGTGACAAGTCTTCGGCTAGTCCGCAGTAATGAGGCTGTTCTGCCGCAAGTTTGCGTGCTACTATGCAAGCGCACAGTCGCGGCAGGACTACAAGAAACTACTTGTGTATGGTTGATTTGGTACATAAACCACACAGTCTTGCGGAAGACCTGCGGAAGACCTGCCAAAGTTCTCTTTAAAATATTTGAATGAACTGTGGCAAGTCTTCGGCTAGTCCGCAGTAATGAGGCTGTTCTGCCGCAAGTTTGCGTGCTACTATGCAAGCGCACAGTCGCGGCAGGACTCCAAAAAACTATCTGTGTGGTTGATCTGTTACATTTACCACACATGCTTGTGGAAGACCTGCCGAAGACCTGCCACATTTCCACTCAAAAATACTTGGATGACCTGTGGCAGGTCTGCTGCAAGCCTGCGTTCTACATGTGACAGTTCAACCACGCAGCATGTGCCACGCAAGATCGCAGCAGGAATAAGTACGACTATATGTGTAGTTGACCTGCCACATTTAGCATGCAGACCTGCGGCAGACCTGCCAAACAGGTTCCTTCAAAACTGCTCAGAAGAGCTGTGGCAAGTGTTTGGCAGGTCTCTCTGCAGAAATTAGACTGTCCTGCCGCAAGCCTGCATAGCAAAGCCAATTACGTAAGCATTTACCGCGCACGATCGCGTCAGGAATACGAAAGTGTGGTTTTCTTGAAAAAATTTCTACGCATACTTCCTGTAGATCTGCCGAAAACCTGCCACAGCTGTCTTCAAAAAGCATTGGATGACCTGTGGCAGGTCTTCAGCAGATCTGCCGCAAACTACGTAGCCATGCACCGCGCACAATCGCCACCCACCTCCGGTATCATATCCCAATACTCCCTAATAATCTCATCCTCATCATCATCCTCAATATCATAATAAAATCGTATACTCTCAATCGCCTCCGAATATTTGCCCATCTGCAGTAAATTATTAGGCGTGTCCGGTATCCACCAAGACGCGACGAATATAGCAATCCCAAATATCGATGGAATCATGACTAGAATCGGCCATGTTGTGTCACTTCCAAACATGAATGGGAGAGAGAAAATGGCCCCGATTGATGAACCAAAGCAAACAGCGATGTGGAGAAAACAACTCATCGAACCCTAGAATTTAGTTTGGTATATCCAAAATTAGCTAAGTACTCACTTTAATATTCTTGGGGACGATTTGCTGTAAATATATTGGAGCAAAAGCACATGCTAGACCAGTATACACCCCAGTGAGTATTCTACCAAGGATAAATGCGGGTGGGAAGGATATCCAGTATGATACAAACATTAGAATGGAGCCAGCAAGGAGGATCACATTATTGATACACATGAGAACATGTTTGGCGCCATATTGTGAAAAATTAGATACCAACAAGCACCCTATAAGTGCTCCAACTCCTTGCGCAGAAACAGTTATCGACCAGATTATACTTTTATTGTTTTCCGACAATGTTACACCCAAGAACATCTCATAGTGTTGCCACATGAACTTCTGAATCACCTTTTCCGGCACATTCAGCATCACCATATGATATCCAACGGGTAAAATCGAGAAAAGTATAGTTACCAGACATATGAACACAACTTTGCCCTGGTCTTCCACGACATTTCGGATCATGAAAGTTGTCGAACCGAAAAGTGCGCTAGGTGCGGTAGCTATCTTCAAAATACATAATGTGTATTTTTATGCATTTTTAAGGTAACTCACATTTTTCATAATAATACAAATATTAGTAAAGGTGATAATAGAAAAAAGCAACAACAAAAAATCAATAGCTATAATAATTTGTGCATTTTTGATTTGAACGTTATCATTTTTTTATATTTGTTGATGAATGATATGATGACCTCTGACTTGTAGTGGGTGGTGTAGTTTGTGGTGGGGATAAAGAGTTTATAGGGCATTTGGATATCAGCTTTAATATTTAAAAATACCAATATTACCAATAAATGTGCAACAAGGCTATGATATTGAAAAAATACCCTTTTTGGTATAATACATATTGGTATATATTGATATTTATTGGTATTTATCAGTAAATATTGGTATTTATAGGTATTTTTTGGTATTTATTGGTGTTTATTGGTAATATTAGGTATCTATCAGGTATATATTAGGTATAGTAGCGTGCATTAATATATAAAAAACGGAAACACCGTTTCACGTGTTTACACCGCATGTGCTCTTCAAATCAAAATCTGGAAGTTTCCTAGAATTGTAGACGACCCCTGAAGACCCAGAAAAAATTTTGGCGTCGATTGAAACATTTTCAGCAGAGTTCCAGTTTCAGTCAGAAATGTGAAATTGTATATATTAATGCACACTACTGTATATATTAGTGTATGTCGGCCTGGGTCGGTATTTATTGATAATTCTAGGTGTTTATTGGTATTTATTGGTATTTTTTGGTATTTTTTTTGGTATAAATTAGTAGGACCCGCAGTTTTCAGAAAATCAACAATGAGAAAAGTCCAGAACGTATTAGTTCCACTTTTCACAGCTTTGACAATCCAATCTGACTTTTTCGTCCTTCTTTACACGCCAATTTTGGAGCTTTCTGGTCTCAAGATTTGTAAAATGACATGACATATACACACTCCATTCGAAAACTGTGAATATTCTCAAAAATTTTTGTCTATTTTTCAGATCCTCGAGTTTCCAATAACAACAATATCTTTCTGATCTTAGAACTCTATATCTCCCTATGGAACATACCCCTCTGCATAAATGATTTTTTTCTGCCTTATTTTCCATCATATCTCATTAGGAGCAAGAGAAAACATGTAAACATGGCCTTTTCAACTATGCAACATTTTTCAATTAGTGTTTACTATTTTTGTTCATACTCTTTGTTCATACTCTTTCTAATTTAGTGTATATACATGTACGTATATATCTTACTTCTAAATTGATCTTGTCAATCATTTATCGACCATTAGGCACAGTTGGAGGTCCAGTTTGATGTATTTGACAGATGCTTGAAGAAATTGATAAATTTATTCCTTTTTCTAATAATATACATAAGACGATATATATAACAAGGCATTCTGAGGCAAAATGTATCGTTTTTCAGTGAATCGGGCAGAAATAACATGTACATAACAGGGATGTATAATTTTATCGATTAGTGGCTTACTAGGCTTACTAGGCTTACTAGACTTACTAGGCTTACTAGGCTTACTAGACTTACTAGGCTTAATAGACTTACTAGACTTACTAGACTTACTAGGCTTACTAGGCTTACTAGACTTACTAGGCTCACTAGACTTACTAGGCTTACTAGGCTTACTAGACTTACTAGACTTACTAGGCTTACTAGACTTACTAGGCTTACTAGGCTTACTAGACTTACTAGGCTTACTAGACTTACTAGGCTTACTAGGCTTACTAGGCTTACTAGACTTACTAGGCTTACTAGACTTACTAGGCTTACCAGGCTTACTAGACTTACTAGGCTTACTAGGCTTACCAGGCTTACTAGGCTTACTACTTAACTAGATCATATGTATATTAAAATATTAAACAAATATTAATATACCTAGCACAGAACCCTCACTCCCCAAAATTTGTACTCGTCATACAATTCCCCTATACGCGTCATTTATGAACATCAACATCATCATATACTTTTTCAGTTCAAATAACTTTTCCTCGTTTTTTTCTCAGAATGGGCGGAAATTCGAAACATGGGTTCGGTCAGTCGCATCGCATCCACTTCCGTTGTTTACACTTTTTTCTTGTTCACTCGAAACTTTTTTCTCTTTTTTTCCCCTTTTTTGAATAGCTTATAATTAAAGGTTCGTGACTTTTCTTTGTTCATTTTTCTGAGAAAATTGAAATGTTGTTCGTTAATTATGAATACATAAGTTGATTTTTTGATCCATGATCTGACCTAGTTCACAGCTGGGGACCTCCCCCTCCAGCTGCTTGACTAAGTCCTCCAGTAGCGACTAGTATAGGTTCCATTTTGAGCTAAGCTAAGACGACTATTCATTTCTCAGAGGAGCAGGTCAGTTTTCAGTGCCGAAGATGTTTGGGTTCATTTGGTCAGATCTTGAACCCGTGTTTGTTTCAATAGTGGTGATTCTAGGGCCTAAATATGGTTCTACCTGGTTTATTAAAGGACTATGTTCTTGGACCTAATACAGCTCTTTAAAAAAGAGCCAGGGTCCTAAATTAATTGGTATATTGCTAGAGGACATTGTTTTTGAAAATGTATACCATGTAGTGCTCCTAATATATTTGCATTCGGTAGTGATCAAAAGTTTATCCCGTATTAGTCAAGTCATAACTCGGCTCCATATTTCGCACAGTTGTGCTCAAGGATATAAGAAACTTGCTCCAATATTCTGTGTTCCAAAAAAAATCGGGAAAAATTTATCTCCAAAATTGTTTTTTGGACTTTTGAATAACCTTCTTGTTCAGAATTTTGAGCTGATTCCGATGATGAAATCAGATTCAAAAAATATTGAAAATTGACCATGTTATGATCATTTTTAGTCAAAAGTTACATGTTTTGGCAGTTCCCATTTTACAGATTTATTTTTCAAATTAAAAATCAAGATTTATTGATTGAAAAAAGTGTAGTAAGCAAAATAAGGATACAAATATCAGTATTTTGTTGGTAAGTTATAACTTTTGAGATTGGAAACTTTCAGTCATTCTTCACATTTCTGAAATTAAAACATCTTAAAATCCGAAAAATTAATTTTTAAGATCATGTTGGGTAGATAGGCTACTTCCTTGTGAACATAGAATTATTTCAAAAAATTCGTGGCTTTTAAAAATAGCTTCCAAAAAGTATATTTTCAAATATTTTGAGCCAACCTTCTCATTCCTCCAAATTTCTATTTCCTCTCCAAAACTAGAATAATTTGCTGGAAAAAATATCATATTTCAGAGCTATTTTTTATGCAAATCGAAGTTTTCCATGGGTTCACAATTATTTCGTATCATATGTTTTTGGTATGTTTAATCTCATGAATAATTCATCGCTCGCGAAAATCTCATATTTCTCTTTTTCTCCACCCTCCAAGTTTCAGCAAAAGAAAAAATTTCAGACACATTTTCAGTGGAATTATTCATTCTGTTCTCACCCCATATTTTTTTTGCACATAAGCTCCTAATTGAAAACTCCCCAAAGACAGGTCCTATCGTTGTAATGATTCATATATACACAAAATGATTTCATTTTTTTCTTTGCAAAAAAAAAAAAATGAAATCCCATTTTTTACTCGGTGGGTGGGAGTATGTTAATGGATGAAAACGAAGAGGCCAGTGAGATGATGATGATGATGAGAAAAATAATAGTATATAGTGGCTTAATGTGATTTTTGAGGAAGGCAGAGAGCGTATTTTTTGACACCAAGATATTTCATGTATAATTGAGTAAGTCTATGTATTTATATGTTTGTTTTTCTAGTTGAGATGGGTTGCAGAGGACTCATTTTCTGAAATTAGACATTTTCTAGAAATTTGTCTTACAAGTAGCTGGTGTCAGAGCTGCTCTCTCACCATTTAAAGAACTCATTCTAGTATCCAATAGATATGCTTAACCTTAAAAGTTGAGTGAATGAAATGAGCTCTATGTTGACACTCTTCGTCCATAGAAATCATGTCAAGTTTTGAAGTCAATCTGCACATTTTCAGCCGAGTTATAGCTAAAGTTCTAGAATATAACGCACTAGTGACCGCTACTGGGGTATACATAATGGGTACATTTATTTATTCACATTTTAAACGTATATCTGACAAGTCTGAAATTTTTGACACTCACAGTTTTCTCAAATTTTGCACATTTATGTGGTATAATTTTTATCTGCCGGAAATATTATTAAAAAAGTCAACTACAGGCTTCATCAAGAAATTTTTTGACTTCAAAATGGTCAAGAAATACCAGAAATTCCTTCATGGATAAAAATTAGATAACGATGATCAACATGTCAAAATCTATAAGTGTACAGTTTTCAAAACAAAACTTCAATCCATGAGCTCAAACAGGATTCACACAACATCCAGCTGGTGATTAGCCACATTGGGTGTTCCCGTTCCAGATCCAGGTTCATGTTGAACCTAGCTTTTACACGCGTCCCTCTAGTCCCAGTCAAACTCTTCTAAAAATATTCTGTGTTAATAAGAATGGCTCACTTTTACAAGGAAGGATAGTCGCTTAAAAATTTCAAAAAAATCACCAACACCTCAATAATGAATGAAAACTGACCCACAATAGTCAACGGCTATAACTTTCATCGTTTTCAAAAAATAAAAATAAATTTTCGCCTTGTTCGGGATTCGATCCCCCCCTAGCCTTCTGATCAAAAGACCCACGCTCAACCAGCTGCGCCATCGAGAATATATATCTCAGAGATCCAGTTCATCAACGTAAAGTCCATCACAAAGTGAGAAAAAAAATGTGGCTAACTATTGAAAGGTCACTTATATAATAAATCTTTATCTCTTTTCATTTGTCGTTTTCAAATGTTTTTCTGCCGTTCAATTCAATTCTCCTCTTCATTTGATATTTGTAAATTTTTAACTATAATTGAAAGCGAACATATTTATTTGACCTTGCCATTTTAATTTTTCAATTGTCAACATTCCTACTGTTCATTTCAACAACCTTGATCAACTCGGATATTTTTTTAAATATATTATTTTCAAGGGACGAACATTTTCTTGGAGTTAAAAAAGATCTCTGGTTGTGAGTTTTGTGTTGTAAAAAAAAACGAAACAAACAAAAAATTTTTTACACAAAGGTTAATGGATTTGATATCGAAAAAAAATCTTTTTATTTGAGAAAACGAATTTTTTTATTGAGTTAAAAAAATATATGTGTAAAAAACACATTCCACATCCCTAACCTCACTAGATCAAAGGTTATGTGATAAAAGTGCGAGTTATATTGACCTTAGAGTATATCATAATTTATACCTACACATAAATCAGATAATTTTTTTCATTTTATTTTTAGTGCATTTTTTTGTGGTGGTATACTATGTAGGTACATTGAATCCATGAAAATATAGTTTTTGGATAATTTTTCAGTTTAAAATTCTGGATAAACCTCAGTGCTCATTAGAAAATGACCCTTGTTTAGTGCTCTAAACAGTTCTGTACTAATGCTTTTTAATTTTTGGAACCCTGTTTTGTATTAGTCAGAATTCAATCACTGCCGTAGGATTACTGTAGTTTCAATTTTCAGCACTAAATATTTCCAGAACAACACTTTTTGATATGAATATAACAATGTCCTTTGGGTTCTCTGACTCGTAGAATCCTATTCTGACATCAAAATACGCTGAAAATACCTTTCAGTTCGAGAAAACGTCACATTATCAATAGAACGGTTGAATTTTGCCTTATAGAAAATGTTTAAAGAACCAGAATTTTTGAATGTATATATGTGGGGTTATCCGACCCGTAGAACTCGATTCTGATACTAAATCACCCAAAAAATCTATTCAGATCAAAATAATATGACATTATCAATGGAGCGCGTTTTAGCTATTAAATTTGAACTAATATCAAAAACTATATATTGTGATCCAGATTTTTGAAAGTGGACAAAAATTTTAAAAAAATTTTGTGAACTTGTAGTTTTTGAAATAAAAAAAAGATACCTTAAATTTTGATACCAAAGGATTTCGGGTATGGTAAACATTATGGTTATGTTCATTTTTCATCTTCACCCATTTCAGGTCCAAAATTGACCTTTCTTGTTGTTAGGGTTTAAAATTATAGCCATATAAAGTTTATTTTTGGTGAATAATGAAATTCCCCATGATGTTCATCACACCAAAATACCAAAATCTAAGCCTGCTGGGTCAATCAAATTTGGACCTAAAACAGTTCTCAAATTCAATACCTCATTAAAAACTAGTTTTTCTGGACCAAAATGACACTCTCAATCGAATGGTCCAGCCCGTTTTGCTTTAGCTTCAAAGACAACGTCACAAATTAACTTGTTCATCTAACAAGCTATGTATAACGTGACCTCTCGTATCATATTTCCATCATTATCTGACTCATCCTTCGTTTTTTTTCCTTGTTGACACATAAAAAATGATGTTATTTATGTTTTCGAAAAAAAGTTTCACTTCCAAATGTCAATTAGATTATATTTTTCAGGAAATATATATGCACTATTTAAAGATTTCAAAAAATCCCATTTTCTAGTGCATATATATATAGATATATATCATTTGTGTTGTTGTACTTCTTCTTCTCCATTCTCCTTTTCCAAGTGCAATGTACCTAACAGACTCAGAAAAAAAAAATCATTAATTTACCACAAAAAAATCCGTCTGTCCTGGGAATCGGGGTACGTCACTACTAACAAAAAATAGGGACAAAGAAAATTCGAATTTTTTTATTGTCTTTGTGTTGCCCCCACGTGTCGAGCCATATTTAAGAGCATTGTTCGGCCGAAATGTCATTCGCGGAAGAGTGAAATTGGAAATTTTTGTTTCGTCATTTTCGAAATCTCTCATTTTTTGTTTGAATGATTTTCGGTTTTTTATTGAAGTGCATATCATTTATTAGATCTTTAGAAGCTGAACAAAATTCATAGGTCAATTTTTGTGAAAGGCAAAATTTATGTAAATACCGAGGGGTTTTAGGGTATGAAATTTAGCCCTATAATGCCTATTTTCAGTTCAAAATTACTGAAAAAAAAAGGTTAGGCATAAATCTCGAAATTCGTTTTATTTTTAAAGTCATAGCTTCAGAGAAAAATATATTAATTGGATGTTGATCAAAATGTTGTTAACCTAATTAAACTTCACGTTTTCCGAGTTCAGACTGATCAACATCGGACCCAATAATGACACATAGGTACCAAAATGATAGACCTGCATTTTTAAATATTTCAAATGTATATCTGTTCGAAAATGCGGTCTATGGGACCTATTTTTCGTGGCCTAGGTGCCGACATAACCGGATTGTACCTGAACTGAACTACACATAATGTACATAGGTACATGTATTTCTGTTATGTTTTCTTCATTTTCACCTAGCTACATTTATCCTCTAAATTGTTGCACCAAACTTTCCTTTTGTAGCTCACATTAAGAATGAAATTTTTTTTCAATCAACTTCGAAGCTCCATTCTGATCTTGACATAAGAATTCTGCTTAACTCAATACCTGGGTTTTTTTCAGCATTTTAAGATCTATAAAAATCTATTTTCCCAAAAAAAAAATTTTTAACAGTCAATAAAATTCAGGTCCATTTTGACACCTATCCTACAGCTTTCTAGTTTCAGTACATACATAAGGGCTACCTCCTCACTGTCTCCAAAATTAGGTTGATTTTGACACCTATGGGTCCCTAGTTTTAGTACATGACCCTTTCTTAACCTTATGATATAATACATCTAACAAGTACCCCTCACCAGTGCCAAAATCAGGTCCGTTTTGGTACCTATAGCTTCCTAGTGTCAGATCATGACTTATTATCAACCTTGGGACATACTACCTACAACAAGAACCCTTCACTAGTGCCAAAATCAGGTCAATTTTGGAACTTATAGCTTCCTAGTATTCAGTACATGACTTATTATCAACCTTGGGACATACTACCTCCAACCCTGTTCTAAAATTGGGTCAATTTTGGAACCTATAGCTTCCCGGTTCGAGTACATGACTACAATCTTAGAATACATTCTTTCCAAAAAGAACACTTCAATAGTTTCAAAATCAGGTCCGTTTTGGTACCTATTTCTTCCTAGTTTCAAATCATGACTTATTACCAACCTAATGATACATTACTTCCTTATTAGGACCAAAATTAGGCCCATTTGACGCATTCAGGTTCTTGGTTTCAGTACATGATCAACATCAAGGTACCTTACCTCCAACAAGGCTCCCTCTACCGGTTCCAAAATCAGGTCCATTTCAACACCTATTTCTCCACATGTTTATTAATTTTTAATCCTTTCTCAACTCGAACCAAGTGGCACCGGAGCCCCTTACAACTCTTCTTTTCCTCCTGCTCCTTTCATTGAAACTTCTCAAATCAATGCTCAACCCTCTCAATTTCACCGCCTAATTAGGCGCGACACAAAATTTGACACCATTTCTGTGATGACTAGCAGGAGGCTGCACATGGGCGTTATGTTATTCACAAGGGAAGTGATTTTTCAAAGATCATATGGCCTATTTTTTTAGGCTGAAGTTAGGCCAAAAATTTAGACTTTTTTCTATGTTTTAGATACATATGAGTCCTTCCGGAAGTTGTCTTTTTCTCAATCCAAAACTATTTTTGTCTAATTAGGTATAAGAAAGAGTTGGTTGTTCTTCGATCTCCGCCCACTTTTTTTCCAAGAAGTTATTTACTAACAATCAGCCCCCTGTTTTTGGTTATCCCAGGTTACAGGATAATCCAAGTAATCCCTTTATAAGATTCCCTATTTTCTATTTAGTTGGCAAAAATGTGAATTTCCGTTTTTTTAATGCGCGATGTAAAGAGGAGCAATCGTTAATTTGCATCTTAATGTGCACATGTTTCTTCAATTTTATTATATGTTTTGCGAAAGCTTTGAAGCCAATGCGTTACGTTGCGTTGCGTTATGATTTTGTGGCACAAAAATAACGTTTTGGAGGTATTAATTCTTAATTATAGCTCTTTACTAGCTGTGATGTATTCAAAAAATTTATAGGTTGCATTGCGGCTGCGTTGCGGCAGCGTTGCGACTGCGTTGCGGGTACGTTTTCGCAAAACGACCTAAATTTTTGGTGACGTTTTTGTGATAAAGAGAAAAGCAGGAATATAACTCTGATTTTGCCTGCAAAATTGAATTGACATTTTTGAGAAATATTTGAATTTTAAAAGTGTAGAGAATGAAAAATCAGTTCAGCAAAGGTTAGATACAGGAAAAACTGTATCAGATGATATATATATCTTTCAGAAATTCTAGTAACATCCTACACATTTTAATAGTTACCTAGTTCACGTTAGAACCTCTGCCTCATTGTTCGCAAATTTTTGTTCTGAAATATCTATGCACACTTCTAACCAAATTATAGTGATCAGAAGGTTCGATTTAGTATACATACTAATTTTCATCTCTAATCTTTGACATCATGGATCGTCGAGCAATAAAAAAGAAACATTTCGCGCGGAACATTTTCTCAATTTCCTCCTCTTTTCTTTTCTTTTTTTGGTTGCAGAAAATGCGGAACTAGAAGATCCCTTCTCTCTAAGAAGTTTTTGATCATCACCAGAAAAAAAATACATTTCAGACACTAATAGGGCAGGTATACTAAGTTCCCTTGCGGTATTATATGTCTAGGTGACATAATTACTCATTTTTGATTTTTGAAAATCTTTGAAAAATGAACCAGGAACGAGGAAAATAGGATCAAAAGTTTGTTTTCAATATTTTCTAAAGAAAAATTGAAATTCAAAAGGCAAGTCAAGTCCCACAAGGATGAGTAGATTTTTTTTCAAAGTCAAACTCTCAGGTCCATGTGACCCCCACTTCCTAGACCGCAACGCACGCACGCAACGCGTCTGAAAATTAGGTTTATACCTAAGGCTAGAATTGTTAAACCTATGCTTGAATTTAAGGTAGAATTATTAAGCCTAAGTCTAAGCCTCAGTCTAACCTTAACGGCCTTATACTTAGGCCTATATTTTATAACATTTTGCCTTATTAAAATATCGCTTAGCCTAAGCCTTAATAGTTACAGCCTAAAAATCGAACCTAAGCCTGAAAATTAGGTCTTAGCCAGAGTTTAAACCTAAACCTAAGGTTAAAATCATTGAATCTAATATAAGCCTGATCCTAAGGTCAGAACTATGAAGCCTAAATCTAAGCCTGAAGTTAAAACCATTAAGCTTAAGCCTAATCCTAATCCTAAGCCTCAACTTAACGGCCTTATACTTAAGCCTAATCTTAACAATATGATACCTAAGCCTAAGGTTAAAACAAAATCATTAAACCTAATACAAGCCTGATCCTAAGGTTAAAATTATAAAGCCTAACCCTAACAAGCCTGCGGTTTAAACCATTAAGCCTAAGCTTTAACGACCTTATACCTAAGCCTAAGCCCATCTCTTACAATTCTGGACTCGATTTTCCCGGAAAATTGATTTTAAAATACTCCGCGCGTAAATTTCTAATTATGTGCCTCCTCCTCTTCCTCCTAATCCATACTCACAAAACAACAAAACACTAGATTATAGCGGTTCGAAGTTCAATAGTACCCTTCTCAAAAAAAGTGCCCAAAAATAGCTGGAATGTATACTTTAATCCAGATAATCCACAACAAATATTTACTAATTTTTTGAATTATGATATTGTTTTTCCGCTCATTACATATTTCATTAATTTCTTTCGTTTTTTTCCAAATTTTTTTTTTTTTTTCTGTAATTTATGCTCCCCAGATGATGATGATCATGAGTCAGAAGGCATATAGGTCTCATGATTTTTCCTATGAAGTCATATATAATTGTTCTAATCATACCTATATATCAATTATCAGTAACATTTTCAAAGTGTGTAAACACTTTTTGAAAAGGGTGGTTCTAGATGTCTGAAAGATCAAATTTCAACAAAAAAAAAAGAAAATTTCGAAAATAAAAACAAAAAAAGTGAAACCCTATCATGTTTTGATTAGTCAGTGTTTTTTTTTTTGAGTTGTAGCCTTTAAACTGGTCGAGCCATCATGAGCTCAATTTTGACTATTTGATCACTTAATCCTATATTAACCTTTTGAGCCCCACATTTGTAGAGCTTGACTGTTTAACTACACTCTAGTTCATCAAACGACGTCAAAAAAAATTAACGTGAGAAAAAACGACTAGACTATTTTTGGCGCCGAATCGAAACTGCCAAAAATAACCAGTTCCGCGAAGCGAGAAAATGTCACTTTTCGAAGAAAAATCTCGCGCGGAGAATAAATACACGTCATGTTTCATTGAACGTGGTCATGCGTGGTAGATATACCAACTGGCAAAATTAGGGAATTGTCGGTGGTTGGGTTATGTGCTTTACATATACCAACTGACAAAACCCGTATATTGTCGGTAGCTGTGTGATGTATATGCTCTAGTTATACCAGTTGGCGAAACCTATACATTGTCGGTATATACACCGTCTGACAAAACCTGTGGTCTGTCAGTAGTTGGGTTACATGTTATGTATATATACCAAGTGACTAAACCTTTCAATTGTCGGTAGCTGGTTATATTATATATATACAAGGTGGCGAAACCTGTGAATTGTCGGTGAATGGTGTATATTGCAAGTGACCAAACCTGTCATTTGTCAGTTGCTGGCTTGAAAATCAGTTAATTGTCGGTAACTTTGTCATATACTATGTATTTTATCAGTTGGCAAAATCTGTAAAATGACGGTAGCTGGTGAGCAGCTGGTAAAACTTGTTGTGTTACATGTTAAGTATACCAAGTGACCAAACCCGTCACTTGTCGGTACACGTTTTGTTTTGTAGATTCGATAGTCATGTTCTTAGCAAGACGTGGCATAATAGCTGGCAGAACCAGTCAACTGCCGGTGGTTAGGTTACATGCTATGTATGCATATATCAAGTGGCAGAACCAGTCAACTGTCAGTGGTCAGGTTACATGCTATGTATGCATATATCAAGTGGCAGAACCAGTCAACTGTCGGTTGCTGGGTTACATGCTATCTATATATACCAATTGGCGAAACCTGTACATTATCGGTAGCTGGTTGTATGGTGTATATACCATGTGACCAATCCTGTAATTTGTCGGTAGCTAAGTTATATTCCCTATATTTACCCGTTAACAAAATCTGTACATCGTCGGTGGTTAGGTCATATGCTTTATATATACCATATGGCAGGACCTGTTCATTGTCGGTAGCTGGGTTATATATATATATATATATGTCAACTGGCAAATCCTGTAGATTGTCGGTGGATGGATGATATACTATATATACTTATTGAAATCCCATCTTTCGTCTGTACACCTGAAGTATACTGTATATTCCTATTCTAGGTTTAGTTATGAATAGATAATTAATAAATTCTAAACATCTATTCACTCTTAGAAATTCAAAGTTCTTTTCATCTTTAGAAATAATGTACTGTTTACATACAATCTATTCTGAAAGTTATGAATAGATAATTAATTATTTCTAAACATCCATTCACCTTTAGAAATCGGAAATGTATCCAGCTCAAAGAGTTGGAGTTTCTCTGAGTCTTATACTCTCTCACCCTATCCATTCAAACTCTTAATTCAATTAGTACCAAGGTTATAACTATATATATATATATCATAGTTTTCATATTCAGATCTCCTTTCCTCCTTCCTCACCAAATCTAATCACATACCTATGTTCTATGCTCAAAAACAATTTCCCCTTTTTCTCTTTCGAGTTCAAAAACCCGCCCATATTGGTTCGGATAATTAGTATGCATGTTATGTTGAGAGCAGAGCCAAAGATTTTCACTCGAATCTTTTTTTGAAGAAAACGAAAAAGTCCTTCTTTTGTTTTCTTTCATTTCAGAGAAAATAAATCGAATGACTAATTTTTGTGTGTGTGTGTGTATGTCTCTGTTTTTTTGTAGCTATAATTCCTTATTTTGTTATTCGGCACTTTTTCGGCGGGGAGAAATTCGATTATTTTTTCTTGTTTCAGTCATTTAAAACTCAACAACGGGGCATACATCATTCAACATTTGATCAAAACATGCGTTGGTTTCAGAACATTTACAGGTGAGTGAGGGTACTGTAGTTGGGTATGGGTATGCATTTGAATGCGTTGCGGCCGCGTTGCGTTCAGAGATGAGCACGCGACGCGACGCGACCGCAACGCAGCTGAATATTTTCTGGGGAAATCGGATATATAGAAGCCGTATCTAATTATCAATACATGTATTATTGATTTATCTCGTATGTATTTAGAAGCGTTGCGGCTGCGTTGCGTTTAGTAATGAGCACGCGACGCGACCGCAACGCAGTTAAAGATTTTATGGGTAATCTTAATTGTAGAAGCCGTATCTAATTATCAATAGAGCGCATTTTACCTTTTGAATTTAGCATAATATAATATTATAGTTATTGTGTATGTATTTGAGAGCATTGCGGCTACGTTGCGTTTAGAGATGAGCACGCGACGCGACCGCAACGCAGCTAAATAACCTTGATCCCGGTTGCTGCACAATTTTAGTAACATGTTTTCTAGGGTGGTTGGACCTGTAGAAACCGTGTTTGATAATCTTAACCCGGTAAATCTTGATATGAGGACAGAAAACGCGAATTATCAATAGAGAGCATTTTACTGGCTTAAATCTGGCTCGAGGACCTTAAGACATAGTAGACTAAAAATAATGATATATCAGTTTCGCAAATTAATAATATCAGGTTCAGATTTCAAAAAAAAATGTGCTTAAATTTTTAAAACCTACCAACAATTAAAAAAAAACCCTAAAATTGATCAATTTGAGGTACCAGAACTGTAAAGTCTGGACTTAGGCATCACTGAACCTTTCGAGAACTTTATGTTTCATAAAATCAGGTGCACACTTGTAATGAACAATTTTCCTAATGTCACGTGAACTTCACATGACCTCCTTTCTCTCAAAAAATTGGTGTTTGGCGTTTGTGTACTTCTCTCGGACAACCCAACATTTTTCCAGTCTCCCACTCTTCGCCTCATCAATCCTCATCGCCATCCTCCTGCTCTCTCAACCACCACCATCCGAAGCAAGCTCGATTCGCCTCTGCGGAACCAGACTAGTCCAAGCACTCCATGCCATCTGTAGAAATAACATTTGTGGCGGTATGGCAACATTCAAACGTGAGTTGGGGAACCTTGTGATTAAACCTACCCTTTCAAGAATTTTAAATTACACACCTTTTTGTGCACTTTATACATCATATTAATTGTGGGTATGACTCAAGTGTCAATTTGATAATCTAGTAAAGATAATTTGATTTGGGGGTAAAAAAGAAAGATCTTGATCAAAATGATGTATATATCCATTCCAGGCTCCCCATTCTACCGGCCATTGAACACCCCAGTCCAAATTGCCACCTGGACTCCAGCCACTCGTGAACTCTTCCGTCTTCACCATGAGCAAAAGCGTGGCGGCATCGCAACCGAGTGTTGCGAGAATCGCTGCACCATGGACTATCTTCGAACTTACTGTTGTAATGAGTAGTTTCCTTTTTTGTCTGACCCCTCCTCTCTCTTCTCTCTCTCTCTCTCTCTCTCTCGTTTTATCATGTTCTTCCTGTGAAAACAATGATGTTAATTTTAAAGTTAGTATGTTGCATAATTATATTATCCCCTCTCCCCAATTTTTCCCGATTTTTTTTATAATATTTATAAATTTTCTAATCTGTTTTTTACTCTTTCTTTTTATCACTGAACCATCAAAATGTAATAAAACGAACAAGAACATTTAGATATGGGGGTATAGAAAAAAATGTGTTTTTTGATCAGTTTCGAAATATTGATTTTAAATTTTTAAAACTTTTTTTAAATGTATGTAACTGAAAGGTAGTAGTAGAAGTCTAGTCAAGAAAAAATTAGAAAAAAAGTGATTTTCACGTGACCTCCTTGTCACTTCTATTTTGAGCCATAATTGAAAATTATACTAATCGGTGAGCTCATTGGCTATTGCTCAAAATTTACGCACTGATAGATTTTGACCTTCTGATGATTATCATGCTCATTTTCAAATCATTTTGAGCACAAACTGAGCTCACGAGCTCGCCTAACTTCAAGAAAAATCGCTAACTTCAAGAAAATATGATTTTCCTTGCTCAAACTCATTTTAAAGCTCTTGAAACGCTGAAAATTATCCTTTAATCAATTTTTGTGAACTTCTAAAAGTAGCTCTGACATTTGAAATTCTAAAAATCTTTGATCTTTCCCAGTTTCATTGCAAACTAATATGTTTGTTTACGTGTTTTGTTCAGAATTGTCAATTTAAGTATTTTGAATTTGATATAATTTCATCAAGGTTAAACTTTGTATACATAGAAAAGAACGGTTGTCTATCAAGATAAGGGGTTTTGGGACAAGAAGTTATAGAGGAAATAGTTAGATTCGAAGGCCTAATTTTAAGCTTCATATAAGGATTTTTCATGCCCAAGATATATATATAAGAATATCCCACTATTCCCTTGTTAGACCCTTTTAAATACAGCTGAACAAATTGTGACTATTTTGTCAATTTGATGATAATTTCATATTATTTCGATCTAAACAAATTATTTGGTTAATTTCGATATCAGCAACAAATTCTACAGGTCGAATAACCTTATCCCCAAAGTTCAAATTTTTCATTTTTTGATGCTGAAAATCGAAACTACAGTTATCCAAAGGCACTGATTGAATTCCGGCTAATAGTGAAGGGGTCCCAAATTTAGGAGCCTATATCCTATAAGTGCACAAGTTGAAATCTTCTCCAATTTCCTGCAGTATACTACAGTGACCACACGGTAGATCAAAACAAATTAAAGGCCTAATAAAAATTGAATTTTCCAATTATATATGTTTCATTTTTATCAGCTAGAGCTCATAATGTGTGAGAAATTTGGAAAACTACTTTGAAAAATGGTTTTTTTTTTTGAAGGCTCTAGTTTTTTTTTGATAGGGGTCCTCAATTTAAAACCGCTCAGATTATTTTGGACTCTTTTATATATAAATTTTGGGTCATAATATCTTTCATTGATATACCAGTCAAAAATTTTAGGCCGGAAAAAATTAAAGTTATTTTTCTAAGATTCGTAGGGTGGCTCAAAATTGATTGACCCAGTCTACAGTTCTCCAGAACGTGTACCAAACTACAAAAAATGTTTTATATAGGTTTAAAAAAAATGTCATATGCTTTTGACCGTTCAAAGTTTACCGGAAAGGGAAGCGTCAAACACGAGTATGTGTATATTTTATTTTTATCACTATTTATTTTTATCATCGAACCAGAAGCGACTGTTTGTTATTAATTTGTTTTTTATCGATTTTTGCACTTTTTCTTTATTTTTCAGACATCAAATGAAGTCCAATGATTTTCGACGGAAACCTCTGAAAATTCGAATGCGAAATTTCTCCCTTGAAGACGAAAAATATTGGATTCAACCTAGCCGATGTTGTTCAGTGGATATGTCTTCTAGAGAATTGATCAATAAGTTGAATGAGATGGAGCAAGAGGAGAAGTTGTTTATCACCTATGACGTCATAGAACGGAACCCCAAGTTTGCCACAGTTGGAGGTAGCATCTTCGAATTTATCAACAATATCCTGCGACCCGTTCTAAAATGTCATTTATCACAAATTAAAGACATCGAAATGCTTCACCTTATCACATCCGCATTTTTCAAAAGGTTAGTCCATTTTCCACAGAAATTCAGATAATATTATTTGTAGCTTAGGAGTGATTTATTAGAGATTTGGGCTGAAACTGAGCATCCAATATATGCTGGATTATTAGTTGTGTATATATCGAATCGGATGAGGAAGATATTTTTGGAGCAACATGAACCGGTGATTGCGGAGGCTTTTGAGAAGATTCAGAAGTAAGAGGAGTTTGAGAAGATACTAGAAGGTGTATACTAAGAAAATAAGTTATAACTTGGCTAAAAATGGTTAAATAATATCCATGTGTGAGGATTAATATAATTTTCTATAAAATTGTAATTCAGAAACCAGATATACACAAAGTTGATGATTCTACTCCAAGTATTATACATGATCTTGATTTTATAAATTACCTATAATGTATATCTTGATCATTTCTTGAATTTATTGCATTTTCATGAATTTCTAGTCTTTTCCCGGATTTCTTGTAATTTCACGAATTTTTTGTATAATTTAGTCATTTCTTGAATTTATTGCATTTTCATGAATTTCTAGTCTTTTCCCGGATTTCTTGTAATTTCACGAATTTTTTGTATAATTTAGTCATTTCTCGAATTTTTTGCATTTTCATGCATTTCTTGTCTTTTCCCGAATTTCTTGTATATCTTAACCATTTCTCGAAATTATTGCATTTTCATGTATTTTCTCGATATTTTGTAAATACCTCACTTTTTGGTTTGACTATTTCGAGAAAAGTAGGCTTGTAAAAAAAAATCGCCCTTTTGCTCGCGCCCGCTTGCCTTAACGCCCGTTTGCCTTAACGCCCGTTTGCCCTTTCGCCCGTTTGCCCTTTCGCCCGTTTGTACTTTCGCCCTTTCGCCCGCGCCCGTTCGCCCTAACGCCTGTTTGCCTGTTCATTATTGTTAATAACGTTATTGCAACAAAAAACGTGACACAAATCGGGCGAGAGGGCGAACGGGCGAACGGGTGCGGGCGGAAGGGCGAACGGGCGAAAGGACGAAAGGGCGATTGGACGAACGGGCGTTTCATGTAGCGGGCGAAAGGGCCGCCCGTTTGCCCGATTTTACAACCCTAGAGAAAACTTTTGATGCACAACTTGCCTTCAAAAAATCTTCTGGAATTCCAGCTCATTTGACGATGAATGCACAAATCTTCTCGACCAATGTTTCCACAGCAGTGAACGTGACACTCGCGCCATCCTTGACACAAATTATCATCTCTTCATCCACACAGAAGGTTGCTCAGCTAGCGGGGAAGACATGGAACTGATGGATCTAGCAGCAAGAGCGAAGGCTAAGAACTTCCTCGCGCACCCAGCTTGTCAAAGAGAGATCGATTTTCGATGGCAACCTGGATTTAAATTAGGACAATTATCATTTTGTCTATTCTTCATCTTTCCTCCCCTGTTTTTTCTGCGCGGACGTCAGCGGATAAAGAAACGAGAGATAAAGACAATGGTTTCGAATTTGCAATATGCTGGATATATGACAGCGGTGACCAGAAGGTAGGTGCATTTTCACATGGGTAACTAGATAGCTCATCAAATTCCTTTTCTTGATACATAGGAAAAACTCAAAAATTAATTCGAAACATGCATACATTCTCAAGTGGCTAAATTCTCTATCTCAAGTTTAAAATGAGTCCAAAAAAAACAAAAAAAAATTTTTTGATCCATAGGGGAATCGAACCAAGGACTATGATGAGTTGTTTGCTTGAGAAACACGTGTGTTAACTAGTTGACCATGGACACTGTGTACTTCTTTTGGAGAATATTTGTTATATCTGGATATTTTGACCAAAGATCTGTTTCAGTTTTACGAAAATATTTTTTTTTTATTGAAACAGTTGAGGTTTTCTAATTGAAATTTAAAATTTAGGCATAGTTTTAGCATCTTCCACTTTCAGCAGTTCTAATTTAGTTAAGCCATGTCTGAAATTGAGAAATTGATTTTTGAATATCAATTTTCATAGGGTCACTTTTAACACGACGAGATCTATATCATTCGATAGATTTTTAGATGCTGAGCAACCTCCTGTTGTTCATTTTCGCAAAACGGTTACCCTAGTGCACAATTTTAAGACCTAAAGTTTACACTGAAAATACAAAAAAATGTTTGAAAACCCATGAAAAACTAACAAAAATGGGTTGGTTTACTATGATATTGGGTAACTTTTCCTTCTGAAAACTTCTAGATAGTTTATTTTGCATGGAAATGAAGAATTACAGCATTTTCAGCAAATTTTCATGTTTTTTTTTGATTACCACAAAAAGAAATGAAAAACTGACAGATAGAAATAATAGCGCACCCCTATTGGCTACGAAGAATGAGAATATCTCGGAAACCACAAGAGTTATCGAAAAGTGGTCAATTACAAAACTGTAGATCATGTCAAGATCTTCAATTTTGTAATTGACCGCTTTTTGATAACTCTTGTCGTTTCTGAGATATTCTGATTCTTCGCAGTCGCGTTGGGTGCGCTTATATTACATTGTTTATGGTATATTATGTTCAAAAATATATATTAGTTCAAATTGTTGAATTTCACTTTTTCTTCATCGTATATCACATCATTTTATATCTATGATATGTGTCACCTTAATAATACAAAAAAGAGCAACTTTGCAATTTTCTGGTTCTTTGATCTAGACTAGAGAAAATACGATTATTTTTGCTAAACAAATCACATCATGATTTGATATTGACTTCTGATAAAAAAGGCAACCTACATATATTTGTCTTTTCAGCACATTTCTCATCCGAATCTACAACTTCTACACTTCTCCCAATTCGAAATATGTGATCCACACATTGTTCCGCCTGTTCTACGTCGGCTTCTACGCCTATGTGCTGATGACGATGACGAGGAAGACGATGGTGTTGAATGAGTTGCACGAGTTCTGGGATGAGATGGCGATCATCACGTGGCAGTGTGCATATTTGACGGAGATGGCGGTGTTGGTGTATAGAATAGGGTTTCATAATTGGGCACAGAACAACACGGCGGATTTGTATCGGAATTTTCTGGTTGCCATGACGTTGATCGCGTGGTCTATTGCCGTGGTGTCGCCGCCTTCGTGGTAAGGATTTGCTTCAAAGGGGGAGTACCACAAAAAAAATCAAGTTCCATGTGAAAGAGCGTATTCGATTTAGTGGATATGAATTTACGCGAGAAAAAAAACGATTGTCCCGGCGATTTTTCGTGCCCTCCATAGCATGAAGTTGTGTAAGCGGCGGTAGCGTCCGATCTGGCAGATGAAGCAACGTCGAGACCGGTTAGTCGAGGGTTCGATCCCGGGTGGTGAGTTTTCTCAAAAGTTTTTATTTTTGGTTTATTAACATATCGGGTAGTAACATTTTTCAAGTTTGATGTCTCCTGAAGATCAATACTAATGTTGAGAGATGAAAAATCGAACTTTTCACCTCTGAAAATGAGTATTGAACTTCAGGAAACACCAACATGTTAAAAAAATAGAAAAAAAAACTTTTGCGAGAGTTCACCACCCGGGATCGAACCCTCGACTAACCGGTCTCGACGTTGCTTCATCTGCCAGATCGGACGCGACCGCCGCTCACACACATTCAATGCTATGAAGCGCACGAAAAATCGAAAAATTTTTAAACCCTCCAATTTTCAACAGGAAACATCTATTTGATTATTCAACCCATAGATTTCGATTTTGATATCAAAATCAGCCAAAAATTGCATTTAGGTCGAAATACTATGACACATTATCAATAGAGCACGTGTTACCGATTGAATTTTGAGTAATATGAGTGTACTCTGGACGGTATTTTGAGCAACTTCAAAAGAAAATATACCTTTTGTAGTACTACTACTATATACTCTGGTATAAAATTTAAATTTGAATGAGAAAATTCATGTTTTCTCAGAGAAATTTTTAAAAAGCTGATAACTCGATTTTTCTCAGCGTTTCAAGATATATAGAATGACATACAACACTTCCTGAAGACATATTCGAGCACACATTCATGGTCGACTGGTTAACACGCCTGCCTATCAACCTACTCCTAGTCCTAGGTTCGATTCCTGTCCGTGTCGGGGTTTTTTTTTTTAATTTCGAGGAATCGAACCGAGAATAAAAATTTAGTAATATTTTTCAGGCCAATCCGCGCGTTTGCCATAATCTCTGCTGATCTATTCTTCTACTTCTCTTTCGTCTTTGCCACCCTTCGATTGATGAAAATCGCCAACGTTGATGCATTTTTTGGCTCCATCGTGCTCATGATCAAAAAAATGGTACAGCTCTACATATTCCGGGTTCTATCTTAGTATAGTGGTCCAAGAATAATATTATGGTCCCAGAATAATATTGGGGTGCCATAATATAACAGGGGTCCCATAATAATATAAGGGTCCCATAATAATATAAGGGTCCCAGAATAATATAAGGGTCCCAGAATAATATAAGGGTCCCATAATAATATAAAGGTCCCAGAATAATATAAGGGTCCCAGAATAATATAAGGGTCCCATAATAATATAAGGGTCCCAGAATAATATAAGGGTCCCATAATAATATAAGGGTCCCAGAATAATATAAGGGTCCCAGAATAATATAAGGGTCCCATAATAATATAAGGGTCCCAGAATAATATAAGGGTCCCATAATAATATAAGGGTCCCAGAATAATATAAGGGTCCCATAATAATATAAGGGTCCCAGAATAATATAAGGGTCCCATAATAATATAAGGGTCCCATAATAAGATAAGGGTCCCAGAATAATATAAGGGTCCCATAATAATATAAGGGTCCCAGAATAATATAAGGGTCCCATAATAATATAAGGGTCCCATAATAATATAAGGGTCCCAGAATAATATTATGGTCCCAGAATAATATAAGGGTCCCATAATAATACAAGGGTCCCAGAATAATATAAGGGTCCCAGAATAATATAAGGGTCCCATAATAATATAAGGGTCCCATAATAATATAAGGGTCCCAGAATAATATAAGGGTCCCATAATAATATAAGGGTCCCATAATAATATAAGGGTCCCATAATAATATAAGGGTCCCAGAATAATATTATGGTCCCAGAATAATATTGGGGTCCCATAATAATATAAGGGTCCCAGAATAATATAAGGGTCCCAGAATAATATAAGGGTCCCAGAATAATATAAGGGTCCCAGAATAATATAAGGGTTCCTAGAATAATATTATGGCCCGAGAATAATATAATGGTCCGTAAAGTTTATAGAGATCCCTGAACTATATTATTTTGGGACCATTATATTATTCTGGAACCACTATAATAGGATACAATTATGTTCCATTCTATCCTATCCCCTAACTTGTTTCAGATCCCTGTAATGGTCAAATTCATGTTCGTCTTCATGGTCTTCTGGTTCACCTACGCTGTCTGCCACATAAGCCTCGCCGGCCACCTCAAAAGCACCCCCAATATCACAGATGTTGTCTGGCCTTGGCTCATTTTTAGTAGTGGGGCGTTTGAAATCTTCGGCGAGGCGGATGACGAAGACAAATTGGGACAGGTTCAAAAATGCACCAATGCTCCATTGAACTGGGATGTGATCACTGATTCTTCGGTTCAATGTTGGTTTAAGACATCGATGATTCCAATCTTTTTGTTTTGCTACATGCTCATTTCTAGTGTACTTCTTGTTAATTTAGTCACAGCTCTATTGTCGTGAGTGATATAATGACTTCTGAAATTAAAGACAAAGGTACCGTGTTCCAGAAAAAAATACGATGACATCGATAAAGTATCCCACATCTATTGGAAGTATAAACTATACAGTCGATTGATAGAATACGAAGAGAAACTATGGATTCCAGCACCGTTATCCTTAATATTCTACATTCTGAAACTCATCACAAGGTTCTCAACAAAGCTCCCTATCATAAAAATCTTCGCCAGAATCATATTGAGGATTCTAAAGTGCTTTGAAGGTCACGATTATTCGAAGGATCGAAGGAGAGAGCGGAAAAAGGAGGCGAAGCATCGGGGAGATATGGAGTATGATGAGGATAGACCTATTGATGTGGATCATAAGGGTGTACAGTTGATAAAGAAGCAGATGGAAATTATGGTAAGTTCTTAAGAGATACTTTTTGTAAGAGCCAGAAAATGAGAGGTGAAATTGAAAAAAGCTAAAACTTCAAAAAATCATAACTTTGCTCTAGGTGAATATTTTTTGATGAATAAAAAATGATTTTGAAGCAAATTTTGAAGCTAACAACTTTCTAATTTTATTTTTTAACAAAATCCGATCTAAAAATCATAATTTTAATATCTTAGAAAACTCGAGCACAGGTTCTACTCTTTTCAAAAATATTCGTGTCTTTATAAAGTTTTTTTTTTAAATAATTCATGACACTTCATCCCTTTGAAGTATTTTTTGTCCATTCATGATTTTTTAACTATATTTTATACAAGAAATGAATAAATTACACAAAAAACGTGTTGAGAATGGTCTAGTGATCCTTCTTTAATATTTTTCACAAAGATTTTCTGTGTTTTTTTTTTTTTAAATAAAAAAGTCCTTACCATATTTTTCGTGTTTTCTTAAATCGGATTTAAAGAAAAAAATTTACTTTTCTTTGCTATTTTTTACACATTTTTTGTCAAGAAATGACAAACAAATACAAGAAATGTGGAGAAATGGAATTTTCTTGAATTTATTACATTTTCATGCATTTCTAGTCTTTTCTCGTTTTTTTTTAGTTTCACGCATTGTTTGTTGAATTCATTAAATTCGAGAATTGGCTAAAATATACAAGAAATGCGTGAAAATACAAAAATCTATAAAACACAAGAAATACGAGAAAAGCCTAGAAATGCATTAAATAGCAATAAATTCGAGAAATGATTAAAATTTACAAGAAATGCGTGAAACTAAAAAAATTTATGAAATACCAAAAATACAGGAAAATTCAATAAATTGAGAAATTATTAAAATTTACAAGAAATGAGTGAAACTACAAAAATCTATAAAATACAAGAAAATGCAATAAATTCGAGAAATGGCTAGAATATACAAGAAATACAAGGAAATACCAGAAATGCATTAGAAAATTTTCCAAAAAATTCAAGAAATATATCATGATGATCAGTAGGTCGAATTCTATAAGTGTACACCTCTATAATTCACTAATTTTTTTTCAAAATTGTGTATTTTTTTAAAAAATATACCACTTTTCATCACTATATTTCCAGGAAACCAGTCGAAAACGTCATAAATTCGAGACAGCTACCATTCGACAACGATTCGAAGAAATTATGAGCGAATTTGAAAATAATTGTCAATTACGAAGAATCAGATCTCAAACCACTTTTTCTCAATAAATATTTTCACGTCAAATATTTTTCATTTTCAATTTTTGAAAATGTTGATTTGGTTGTTTATTTTTCTAGTACAAATCTATGCAAACATCGATCTTGAAGCGAAAAACGCGAATGGCAAATATGAGATGGTGAAAGTTGAGGTGAGGTTCTAAATCTTTGCCCCATGGGTAAATTTTGGTGTATTTCAGTCATCGATTGATTGTGCTCATTTTGAGCCAAGAAGATTTATCAAAGAAGAAGGAGATAAGGTGGAAGTCAAGTTCAAATACAAGAATTTGGAATATACATGTTCAGAAGAAGACGCGGTAAGCATAGCAGAGGGCCTAACCCGCCAACTGTCCGCTACTTTTTTCTTGTCTTGTGTGCATTATTTCGTAGTGGTGTTCGCACACGGTGTAACTCGGCTCAAAATAGCCGGTTTGGCCCCATATTTCGCACAATTGTGTTCAAAGGTATCAGCAATGTGCTTCAGGTTTTGTAGGATGATATCTGAAAACCAGAGACTGAAATTTTTTTACTGAAAATTACATTTTTTAAGATAAAAATTTTTCAACAGCCAAAATGTCCTTTTTTGGGTTAGTAGAAACATATGGTTTTTTTTTTTTTTGAAGAATTTGTTTTTGTATTTTAGGACGGTTTTTTTTCTCTGAAAACACAGTTAAAATTTCAAAAAATGCGATGCTAATCGATTTTATGAAAAATTTAAAAAAAAATAAAAAATATTTTTTTTTATTTCTGTCTCAGAAAAAATTTCTTCAAATTTAGATTTTTCAAAAATTTTCAAAAAAAATAAACATTTTTTTTTTTTATATTTCTGTTTCAGAATAATTACAGAAAAAAATATTTAAAAATTAGGGTTTTTACTTTCAAAAAAGCCATCTGGAAAAACATTTGCCTTCAGGAAAAATAATATTTAAAAAGAATGAAAATTTTCAGATTTTTTGTTCAGATTACATCCTACAAAACCGGGAGCACGCAGCTCATATCTTTAAGCACATCTGTGCAAAATATGGGCTCAAACGGAGCATTTTGAGCCAAGTTATGATGATTAAAACATATGGAAGAGAAATGTATGGCCTAGAAACCGACATGGATCGTGTCGTTTTCTAGGCTATACCCCAAACCGATTTCAATAGGTGTTTCAGGAATTGGCTGGTAATCTCAAATTACCATGCCCTTCAAAATGTCAACTTTGTCCGCAAATATGTAATGTAAAAATGGTTAAAGGTGATTTTAAAAAATATTCCCCCCCCCGCAAATGAACCACCCCTTTTCCAGGCATCTTCAACTTCTCCATCGATGATTCGCAAATCGACACAAATCACGACTCGGAGCACCGAGCAGCCGTCTTCCACATGGTCAAAGAAGAGCGCGAGCAAAAATTGATTCTCCGAAGTATCCTTGTCATAGTCTTGGTTGTGTCCATGTTTTTCTTTGGTTTTGTCTATGGAAGTGATGATTATTAAAAAGAATAAGCCTATATTTATTTTTGAAAATATGAAGTTGCAAAAAATATATAATTCTTTGTTCAAACAAAAAAGTGTTACTAAGAGACCGGCAAATTGGCATTTACGAAGAAGAAACGAAAAACTTTGTGAAATTTCAGCCAATTTTTTTTGCTATTAATCTTTTTTTTCTCGAGAAGGAGGAGAAAAAGAAAAAAAAAACAAAAAGATATATATCTGAAACTCAATCTTCTATTTTTTTCTTTTTTTTGTTTATGTTCCCTCAATAATACACATAATATATTTTTTGCAGTTCATGATCGAAAACGATTATCGGAGGACAACGAAATATGCAAATTGATTTTTTCTGTTCTCCATAATTCTTCATAACATACACATATACAATAAATTGTCGGTATATATCACACTACTCAATACATTTTGGCGTATGGCATGCTTGAAAAAGGAAGAACTCTTGTTTTTTAAGGATCCGTTGAGCAGGTAGGACGGGGTTTGGGACAAGCCTGGTATTAAAAATGGGATAAAAGTTCACCTGATAACTTTTTTATGGATTTAGCTTCTTTATATACCAAAAGATCGCCCATTGTATTGACTTTGAGCTATTGTTAGTTGAGCTAGTTAATTTTTCAAGTGTGAACCGGATTTACTAATTTTCGATTCCTATATTTAACCTGTTTTTGACCTACGACTGGCCACCTAAGTCCAGACGTATAGTACATGCCTCGATTGATAGCCCGTAATGTTTTCATTGGGATTAGGTTCCGTAGAGTCTATTTTTGAATTGTAAGCCAAAAGTGGTATCATTGACTCATTTTTAAGGATCCATTACGCAGGTTGGGTATATCGCTAATTTCCTGCTATATATGTTGTTATATGATATACTTTCATTTACAATAGGCTTCGTTCAGTCCATTAAAAAAAAAAAAAAAGTGTGAGCTAAGTTCTGTGACTCATCAAAAACTTCACATCAATTTCATATAATTATATATCAAGATAATAGCCAGGTGTATTGACACTGGGTTACTATATTTGTGTTTTATTCAAAGATCATTTAGCCTCTGTGAGTTACCCTTGACCAGAAGAAAGTTGATTGACACCTTGGGTTCACTATGGTTATACTGTACTATGGGTATACCGCACTATGAGTACACAGTGGGTATAATATGAGTATACTGAGTATGCTGGGTACACTGGGTATACGATATTTTATGCATACGGTATATCATGGGTACATTAGGTAAATATACTGAGTACACACCCTGTTAAAAGGTAAAAGGGTGAGAGGGAGGACGTGAGGTGTAGACGCAGACAGTCTCATTAGAGCGCAAATGCACATGTTCATTTCTAGTTTTTATTGCAAAAAATTTGATGTTTTGCTGAAGTGTTCACGTTTTTTTTCGATCGAACAAAAAAACGTGTACTTTTTGTGTTTCTTTTTGGAAAAGCCACAGAAAATGTTATTTGATTTTGAAAATGAAAAAGCCAACAACAAAAACGTGAAGTTAAATGTTCGAAATGTTGATTTTTTTTGAGAGAAGACGATTTGCAATGAAAAGGAGCGTGCTTGCTCCGCTGAACGTGTCTGCGTCTCCACTCACGTCCTCCCTCTCACCTATTTCCCATTTTCATTGGGCTAACAGGGTGTGGAGTATACGACGCATATTGGGTTTATGGGGTATGCTATGGATATACTGTATTATCGGTATAATACGCTATTGGCATACTGGCCATGCTAGGTATACTATGAGTACATTGAGTATACTTAATGGACTTAATATGCTTTTATTATGGATTTACTATGGGTACACTATGGGTATACCGTGCAATGGGTATACTATACCATTGATGTACAATGTGAATATTTACTCTTATCTGTATATTTTTTATCAACCCTCTTGATCACGATAACGAGTTCCAAATTTCCTATTTTTTCAAGGACCTCACAATTGT
>LR552357.1:0-50508 GCA_900536415.3 Caenorhabditis sp. 38 MB-2015
CTCTCGAATCTAATTTCTATTGAACACCGCCAAAAAATTCTAATCGTCAAACTCTATTATAATATCTTAACTCTTCGTAGTCACCTTCCTTCTATTGATCTATTTCTCGTAGCTTCAAAATCAAAAAGATATCCTCTCTCTTTTAATTATCTACCGGGTCCCAAAAATGCTAGTTTCTTCCACTCTCATCTACCACTATGGAATAATATAGCAAAAATTCTATCTCGTTCTGTTCCCCCCTCTGATATCCTCTCATTTCTAAAATCTCTCCCTAAAAATTCTTTTTACTCCTAATTTCTAGTCATTTTTCTCTCTTTCTCTTTATCCACCTGTATATATATATTTTGATTCTCTGATTTGATCTACCGCGCTCTTGCAGGCGCACTTGGTCATCTTATTTTTTTCATTCTATTTTACTACCTCTATCCCCCATTTCACATGTAAATATTAATTTTATTTCCTTTTTGTTTTTTGTTTTGATGTGGTTTAATATGTGTGAATAAATAAATAAATAAATAAATAAATAAATTTACCGCAAAAAATTGGTTTTTTTTTAAACTTTTTTCAATTTTCGAATCATATTTTCTTTTCTCGAAATTTTTTGAACTTTAAAGTTTTTATTTAGTGGCAAATATTTAAATATTTAAATTTTTATTTTTTTTTTCGCAAATGAAAAATTCAAAAATAGTGAAAAACTAGTTTCCAAAATATTCACAAATTTTCTGAGCCAGAAAAAAACTATGAAAAGGTCAGAAAATTTATGATTTTCAAAAAAAAGAGAGCTATATTTTTTCAGTTCATAAAAAACCACTTTTTCCTCTGATTTGTACGTGGAATTTTGAATATTCAGAAAAAATTCGAAATTTCGAAAAATATGCGTGCCAAAATAACAATTTGTCCTTGAAAAAAAAAAACGAAAAATAAAAACAAGATAGGCTTACAGAAAAACGCCGAGTACAATAGTCCTTTCTAGAGCTACTAATTTGGCACCGAAAAAAACACCATAATTTGAATTTTCGAATTAGTCGCGCGAGAATATTTGCCACGTGGAATCCCGGAACTAAACTGAAGATGTTCCGGGGAAATTGTCAAGAACAATGAGAATCCAATTTGTCGTATGATCATATTTTCAGACTCTCCTATATATCCACTTGAACAAAACAAGGATTTTCAGAGATTTATTTTCAGACACATGGGAAAATTCTGAGAGATTGGGGACAAATCTGAAATTCCGAATAGGGTAATTGAAATATCCTGTTTTTTGGGGGGACATTTGAAACCTTCGAAAATCGGGTCAAAATTGTGTATTTTCTGAATTCAGAGTACAAAAATCCCATTTTTCATGATCATTTTTCAAACTTGACAAAATAAGGAACTTTATGATTTTTGGCGGGATATATTGCCACGTGGAATTAGGGACCCAATTTCGAGTGTTTTATTTTTCAGATAAAGTTTCGAGAATTCATTTCTACGTTTTCTGAGTAACAAAATCTGAAAATATTGTCTGAAAAAAATGAGGAAAATAAGAAGATATTGGATTTTTGTTGTTTTTGAATCGAAAAAAGATTTCCTCAAAACAAGATTTTCAATTTTGAAACTTTGCTGTCTGCCACGTGGATTTTTGGCACTTCTGATCGAATTCAGAAATATTCAAATTTTTACCCGTTTTTCTTACGTTTCAAATTTCCCTCAAAAAATAGGATTTCTAAGTTACCCAATGCACTAGAATGTACTGCAAGACTCTCAAAATATTCTCAAATAAATCTAAAAACTCCTTGTTTTCTTCAAGTGGGTATCTGAAAAATGTCTGAAAATATTTCCAGATTCATTTTCAGACACATGGGAATATTCTGAAAAACATGGGAATATCTCGAATTCCGAATAGGGTAATTGAAATATCCTGTTTTTGGGGGGAAATTTGAATTCAGAGTACCTAAAAAAATGCCACCTGGTAGAGTCACAAATTCAACAAATTTGAAATTTTGTTCGAAATTTAGAACTTCAGAACTGTCAATTATTGAAACTGAACACCTATTGGTATTAGCTAGAAAACTCAAAAATCTAAATTTTGCTCAGAAATTCCACGTGACAATATTTCCCGCCAAAAAACAACTTTTCAAATTTTCTCGATGTTTACTTCAATATTTTTTGTTTCCAATGCCTGAAACCCTAATTTTAGGACTTACAATCCACGTGTACTTTTCATTCGCCAAAAATGAAGAGTGAAAAATTCTAGCTTCAAAATCCCGGATTTTTTCTCAAAAAACATAATTTCAGAAAAATGTTGAAACTGAAAATCCACGTGGTATGAAAAAGAAGGAATTTTCAGGTCTATTTCGAGATACATCAGAATGTTTTGTTCGAATGGGGTCAAAATGAAAATCCCAAATTGGAAATATCTTGTTTTTTGAGGGAATTTTGAAACGTAAGAAAAACGGGTGAAAATGGGTAGTTTTTGAATTCAAAAAACCTAGATTTGAGGTCGAAATGCCACGTGGCAATTATTGTAGCTAATGATCGAAATCGTAAAATGTGAAGCTTTAACTGAAAAACTGAAAAATTCTGAATTTCCCTCTGAAGTTCCACGTGGCAATGTTTCCCGTCAAATAAAACTTTTCAAAAATTTTGGTGGCTCACTTTAAGAATGTTTTGTTCGAATGGGGTCAAAATGCAAATCCCAAATTGGAAATATCTTGTTTTTTGAGGGAATTTTGAAACGTAAGAAAAACGGGTGAAAATGGGTAGTTTTTGAATTCAAAAAACCTAGATTTGAGGTCGAAATGCCACGTGGCAATTATTGTAGCTAATGATCGAAATCGTAAAATGTGAAGCTTTAACTGAAAAACTGAAAAATTCTGAATTTCCCCCTGAAGTTCCACGTGGCAATGTTTCCCGTCAAATAAAACTTTTCAAAAATTTTGGTGGCTCATTGTTCTCGAAAACAAATGATTTTAGAACATTTTGAAACTGAAAACCCACGTGGATTATCATATTTTCAGACTCTCATATTTCCAGTGGAAATTTTCCACTCAAAAATAATAAAGAATTTCAGGCAATATTTTCAGATTTATTTCCAGACACATGAGAATATTCTGAGAGACATGGGAAAAAACTCGAATTCCGAATTGGGTAATTGAATTTGGGGGGAAATTTGAAACCTAAGAAAATCAAAATTGTGTATTTTCTGATTTCAGAGTACCTAAATTTAGTGTCAAAATGCCACGTAGCAAAAAGATTCAAAAAAAATTCTCAAAAAAAAAAAATTCAAATTTTATCCTTCTCCTCATCATTTTGTGAAGAAAATATTTTCAGCATTTTTTTCTGAGAATGTACACAAGGAAAAATAAGAAAAGATTGTTGATGAGCAAAAAAAGTACAAAATTTAATATTTATTAAAAAATCCTTTTAGGAGTTCCGTTTAGGAATTTAAGAGGGTGAAAAAAGAGATTTTTGAAAGTTCTAAAAGTGCAGACACCAATGCTCAGATTCAGATTGAATTTTGAGACTAAATTACGCTTTTAATTTAGGCCACCTTCTCTTAAAATTAGAATTTAATTTTGACCTTACTTGGACGTAGAAAGTATGCGGTTTTGAGCCATTTTAGGCTCATCAAACCTGGAATACAAACAAGTAGGACCCTCGGACTATAATCCTACTCCTTATCTGAAAATAATTTTATTTTTCGGCAATTTCAAGTTCAGGAAAATTAGGAACTAAATCTCAAAAAAAAAAAAACAAAATTCCACGTGGCAAAAAAATCTGCCAAAAATTTGAAAATTCTGAAAATCGTGGCCAATATTCACAAAATATTCTGTTAATTGTCTTAAAATTCCACGTGGCAGAAACCTGTTCAGAATACTACAATCTCAATTTTTAAAAATAAATTTTTTTTTTAAATTTTGAACTTGGCGCCGAGGTCCCACGTGGCAATGCTCTTCTGAGAAAATTAAGAAATCGGCAATTTTGATTTGAAACTATGACCAAATTTTGAATTCAAAAAAAAAAAAAAAAATTTCCACCTATCCACGTGGCAATAATATTAAAAAAAAAATTAAATTGGAAAAAAACCCAAATTAAAAAAACGAGGAAAAAACTATCCACAGTTCCACATGCCGAATACTATAATTTTGAAAATCCCAGAAAATTTAAAAATCCACGTGGCAACGTTACTGAACAGAAATATGAACATTCAAATTTTGAAGTTAATTTTTAAAAAAAACTCCGTTTTATTTTTGCCACCTACGTTGTTAGTCCGAAAATCCACGTGTCAAATAAGCTGAAACTCAAAAAACGGGACAATTTCAGAAATTAAAGTTTAAACTGAAAACCTGAAACCAAAAAACCAATTTTAACCTCAAAAGTTCAAGTTCAAATTAAAGTTTTCATCGCCTTCTCGTTTCTTTGAAAATTAAAAGTTGGCTTTTCACAAATCCACGTAGCAACACCTATACTTGGTGCCAAAATTCGACGTGTGAAGTCGAATTTTAGTAACTCTAAATATGAATCCCTTAATCTTAAAAATTCAATAAAAAATCACGCATAACTCGGGGAAAAAACGGCAAGCGTGTCGCAAGGCTTTTCCCTTGTCGCAAGCTTGCGGCAGTTTGTCGCAAACGACACATTTTTTCTGGCGCAAGGGTGTCGCAAGCCGTGCAGTAGTTTTGCTGCTAGATGTCGCAAATCTTGCGACTATTGGCGCAAGAACACCGCAAGCCTTGCGACAAACTGTCGCAAGCTTGCCGATTTTTCCCCGAGAAGATATTTGAAATCAAAACAAACAACACAACGTGGCTAGATGGCTCAGCCGGGAAGACGCTCGCCTCTGAATTTCAAGATCGTGGGTTCGAATCCACAGGCAATTTTAGATGGGCCCTCCGAGGGTCCTCCGTGAACCCATCGTCATTATTGACCCACAACGGACCCTCGGCGGGGCCACTACAGAGCCGACGGGGATCCCCACCGCGTCGAGATTTTTTTTTCTTTTTTCAAAGGAATTTCAAAAGATCAAATTAAGGTTTCGTGCCGGCTCGAAATTAAAAGTTGTTGATTTTTCTCAAACTATAAAAGTTTTCCATTATTTATTTCGCCCTAAGAACAACGAAACCAAAAATGGGACAAAAAAAGGAGGAGAAGAAGGAGAAGGAGATGTTTTGTTGTGTGTGCGCGAGATTAAATTTCTCGTTCTTTCGGAGAGAGCAAAAAATTACATTTCCTGGACCCTTTCACGGGGACACAAAAAACGGAGAGCAAGTCCAGGAGTTTCAAAAAAAGATACACATACACAACTTTTTTTTCTGGGAATTTGGGGATCTGAAAATGATTCTGATGATGGTGGGAAATGTTGACACGTGGTATTTTAAAGTGAAGTTCAGAATTTTTGAGAATTCCAGATGAAACTTCACGCTTCGGATTAGCAAAAATTATTGCTACAATTATTGACACGTAGATTCTTGAGATCTGAATTTCAAACATCAGAAAATACACAATTTTGACCCGATTTTCGAAGGTTTCAAATGTCCCCCCAAAAAACAGGATATTTCAATTACCCTATTCGGAATTTCAGATTTGTCCCCAATCTCTCAGAATTTTCCCATGTGTCTGAAAATAAATCTCTGAGAATCCTTGTTTTGTTCAAAGTTTGAAAATATGATCATGAGAAATAGGATTTTTTGTTCGAAATTTTGAAATACTAAACATAGGAGCCAAAATTTATGCTAGACTGAAAATTAGAATTTTCAGATTTTTAGCAAGAATCTAGTTCAGATCTCAGATTTTTTGGTTTATGGTTGAAAATGTCAGAATCTAGAAAAAAGTCAGAATTTTTGAGTAAAAATCGTCACATTTTGCCCTAGCGATTAGCTACAATAATTGCCACGTGGATTAATGCAATCTGAGTCTAGAAAACTCTCCGTCTAAGTTTTAGTAGCTCAAAACAAGAATTAAAATTTTTGCGAACTTGCCACGTGGATTTTGGGGTTGAAATTTAGGTTTTTTTTTTATTTATTCAGAAAAAGCCCGTTTTCTTAGGTTTCAAACTTCACTCAAAAAACAGGATATTTCATTTACTTAATTCATACTTTGAGATATTCTACATGTTTTATATCCATGTTTTCAGAATATTTTCACGTGTCTCGAAATAAATCTGAAAATATTTTCAGACATTTTTCAATTTGTTCTCATATCCACTTGAAGAAAACAAGGAATTGGGTAACTTAGAAATCCTATTTTAAGAGGGAAATTTGAAACGTAAGAAAAACGGGTAAAAATTTGAATATTTCTGAATTCGAACAGCCTAGACTTGGTGCCAAAAATCCACGTGGCAGACAGAAAAGTTTCAAAATTGAAAATCTTGTTTTGAGGAAATTTTTTTTTTTTGGATTCAAAAACAACAAAAAATCCAATTTCTCCTTATTTGTCTCATTTTTTTCAGACAATATTTTCAGATTTTGTTACTCAGAAAACGTGGAAATGAATTCTCGAAACTTTATCTGAAAAATAAAACACTCGAAATTGGGTCCCTAATTCCACGTGGCAATATATCCCGCCAAAAATCATAAAGTTCCTTATTTTGTCAAGTTTGAAAAAATGGTCATGAAAAATGGGATTTTTGTACTCTGAATTCAGAAAATACACAATTTTAACCCGATTTTCGAAGGTTTCAAATGTCCCCCCAAAAAACAGGATATTTCAATTACCCTATTCGGAATTTCAGATTTGTCCCCAATCTCTCAGAATTTTTCCATGTTTCTGAAAATAAATCTCTGAAAATCCTTGTTTTGTTCAAAGTTTGAAAATATGATCATGAGTAATAGGATTTTTTGTTCGAAATTTTGAAATACTAAACATAGGAGCCAAAATTTATGCTAGACTGAAAATTAGAATTTTCAGATTTTTAGCAAGAATCTAGTTCAGATCTCAGATTTTTTGGTTTATGGTTGAAAATGTCAGAATCTAGAAAAAATTCAGAATTTTTGAGTGAAAATCGTCACATTTTGCCCTAGCGATTAGCTACAATAATTGCCACGTGGATTAATGCAATCTGAGTCCAGAAAACTCTCCGTCTAAGTTTTAGTAGCTCAAAACAAGAATTAAAATTTTTGGGAACTTGCCACGTCGATTTTGGGTTTGAGATTATTTGAGAATATTTTTAGAGTCTTGGAGTACATTCCAGTGCTGTATTGGGTAACTTAGAAATCCTATTTTTTGAGGGAAATTTGAAACGTAAGAAAAACGGGTAAAAATTTGAATATTTCTGAATTCGATCAGAAGTGCCAAAAATCCACGTGGCAGACAGCAAAGTTTCAAAATTGAAAATCTTGTTTTGAGGAAATCTTTTTTCGATTTAAAAACAACAAAAATCCAATATCTTCTTATTTTCCTCCTTTTTTTCAGACAATATTTTCAGATTTTGTTACTGAGAAAACGTGGAAATGAATTCTCGAAACTTTATCTGAAAAATAAAACACTCGAAATTGGGTCCCTAATCCCACGTGGCAATATATCCCGCCAAAAATCATAAAGTTCCTTATTTTGTCAAGTTTGAAAATATGGTTATGAAAAATAGGATTTTTTGTTCGAAAATTTGAAATATTGAAATTAACCGCCAAAATTTGGATATCTCCCTGACTGAATATTTTTCACTCTTCATTTTTGGCGAATGAAAAGTACACGTGGATTGTAAGTCCTAAAATTAGGGTTTCAGGCATTGGAAACAAAAAATATTGAAGTAAACATCGAGAAAATTTGAAAAGTTGTTTTTTGGCGGGAAATATTGTCACGTGGAATTTCTGAGCAAAATTTAGATTTTTGAGTTTTCTAGCTAATACCAATAGGTGTTCAGTTTCAATAATTGACAGTTCTGAAGTTCTAAATTTCGAACAAAATTTCAAATTTGTTGAATTTGTGAATCTACCACGTGGCATTTTTTAGGCACTCTGAATTCAGAAAATACACAATTTTTTCCCGTTTTTCTTACGTTTCAAATTTCCCCCCAAAAACAGGATATTTCAATTACGCTATTCGGAATTCGAGATATTCCCATGTTTTTCAGAATATTCTCATGTGTCTGGAAATGAATCTGGAAATATTTTCAGACATTTTTCAGATACCTACTTGAAGAAAACAAGGAGTTTTTAGATTTATTTGAGAATATTTTGAGAGTCTTGCAGTACATTCTAGTGCATTGGGTAACTTAGAAATCCTATTTTTTGAGGGAAATTTGAAACGTAAGAAAAACGGGTAAAAATTTGAATATTTCTGAATTCGATCAGAAGTGCCAAAAATCCACGTGGCAGACAGCAAAGTTTCAAAATTGAAAATCTTGTTTTGAGGAAATCTTTTTTTGGATTCAAAAACAACAAAAAATCCAATTTCTCCTTATTTGTCTCATTTTTTTCAGACAATATTTTCAGATTTTGTTACTCAGAAAACGTGGAAATGAATTCTCGAAACTTTATCTGAAAAATAAAACACTCGAAAAATGGGTACCTAATTCCACGTGGCAATATATCCCGCTAGAAATAATGAAGTTCCTTATTTTGTCAAGTTTGAAAATATGGTTATGAAAAATAGGATTTTTTGTTCGAAAATTTGAAATATTGAAATTAACCGCCAAAATTTGGATATCTCCCTGACTGAATATTTTTTTTTATTTGACTGGAGAGTAAAATTTTAAGATTTTCAGCAAAAATCTAGCTCAGATTTTTAAGGTTTTTATGGTTTAAGGTCAGATTTTTAATTTTTAGTTTCCTAGTTGAAAAATTTGGTCCCTAAAAATCCACGCCAAAATATAGAATTTTCGAAATTTTTTTGAAGACCGAAAAATTTTGGTAAAAACTAAAATAAAAAAAAATTAAATTTATGTAAATCTGAAAATCCACGTGTCGTTTCTCAATTTTTCGCGGCATACATTGCCACGTGGATGTTTAACACTAATTTTGAAAATTTTCAGAATACTCTTGTTTTTGATAAAAAGTCCAGGAAATTACAATTTTTGTTTATTTTTGGCGAGGAATAGTACACGTGGATTTTTGGCACTGCGAATCGGAAATTAAAAATAGTTCTAAATTCAGCAGACAAAAATTTGCAGAGTTGATTTTTGGCGGGGTATATTGGCACGTGGAATTCGATTTTCAGAACTTTAAAATTTTGACGATGCGTAAAGTTTCAAGAATTCATTTCCATGTTTTCCCAGAAAAAGAAATCTGAAAATATTATCTGGAAAAAATGAGGAAAATGAGAAGAAATTGGATTTTTTGTTGTTTTTGAATCGAAAAAAGATTTCCTCAAAACAAGATTTTCAATTTTGAAACTTTGCTGTCTGCCACGTGGATTTTTGGCACTTCTGATCGAATTCAGAGATATCCAAATTTTTACCCAGTTTTTCTTACGTTTCAAATTTCCCTCAAAAAATAGGATTTCTAAGTTACCCAATGCACTGGATTGTACTCCAAGACTCTCAAAATATTCTCAAATAAATCTAAAAACTCCTTGTTTTCTTCGAGTAGGTATCTGAAAAATGTCTGAAAATATTTCCAGATTCATTTCCAGACACATGAGAATATTCTGAAAAACATGGGAATATCTCGAATTCCGAATAGAGTAATTGAAATATCCTGTTTTTGAGGGGAAATTTTAAACGTAAGAAAAACGGGAAAAAATTGTGTATTTTCTGAATTCAGAGTACCTAAAAAAAATGCCACGTGGTAGATTCACAAATTCAACAAATTTGAAATTTTAAATTTTTTTTTAAATTTATGGACCCAAAAAAAAAATTTAGGTCAATAAATTCAGGTCCAAAACAATGCCACGTGGCAGATTCACAATGTAGAAAAAATAAAGTTCTTGTTTGGAATTGAGTCGTGAATTTTTGAAACTTCAGAATTCCAGAATCCACGTGTCAATTATTGAAACTAACGACATATTGGTAATAGCTAACCAACTCAAAAATCTAAATTTTGCTCAAAAATTCCACGTGGCAAAAAGTTTCGCGCCAAATATAGAATTTCAAAATTGTTGAAATTCTAATTTTAATATTTTTAATCTCCCAATCTCGGTGCCAAATACCTAATTTTAAGTCTTAAAATCCACGTGTACTATTCCTGGCCAAAAATTAAGAATTCTAGATCTAACTTCATAACTCTTTTTCTCAAAAAACAATAAGTTTAGAAAATTTTGATACTGAAAATCCACGTGGCATGGAAAAAAGAATGAAATTTTAGGCTTTATTTCGAGATACATCAGAATGTTTTGTTCGATTCGGGTCAAAACGCCAATTCCAAATTGAAAATATCTTGTTTTTTGAGGAAGTTTTGAAACGTAGGAAAAACGAAGAGATGCGTAAAGTTTCAAGAATTCATTTCCACGTTTTCCCAGAAAAAGAAATCTGAAAATATTATCTGGAAAAAATGAGGAAAATGAGAAGAAATTGGATTTTTTGTGGTTTTTGAATCCAAAAAAATATTTCGCCAAAACAAGTACTTCAATTTTGAAACTTTGCTGTCTGCCACGTGGATTTTTGGCACCAAGTCTAGGCTGTTCGAATTTAGAAATATTCAAAATTTGACCCGTTTTTCTTACGTTTCAAATTTCCCTCAAAAAATAGGATTTTTAAGTTACCCAATTCCTTGTTTTCTTCAAGTGGATATGAGAACAAATTGAAAAGTGTCTGAAAATATTTTCAGATTTATTTTGGGACACATGAGAATATTCAGAGAAGCTTTGGGTATAAGCCTCCATTTTGCGCTCACGATGTTTACCTACAATAATTGCCACGTGGATTATAGAAATCTGAATTTTTGAAGTTCCATGTCTGAGTTTCAGTCACTCAAAACAAAAATTTAAACTTTTAAACTTGCCACGTGGCATTTTGACACTAAATTCAAGTACGCTACTTTGAATCCAAAAAATACACAATTTTTACCCGTTTTTCTTAGGTTTCAAATTTTCTACATAAAACAGGATTTCTAAATTACCCAATTTTGAATTCCCATGACGTTCCCAATCTCTCAAAATATTTTGAAATAAATCTGAAAATGCCTTGTTTTTTTTTCAAGTGGATATGAGAACAAATTGAAAAATGTCTGAAAATATTTTCAGAGATTTATTTCGAGACACGTGAGAATATTCTGTGAGATTGGGGACAAATCTCGAATTCCAAATTGGGTAATTCAAATATCCTGTTTTTGGGGGAAAATTTGAAATTTGAGAAAATCGAGTAGAAATTGTGTATTTTAAAGTACCTAATTTTTGTGTCAAAATGCCACGTGACAAAACGTAGACCTAGAAAACCACGTGTTTTCTTTGAAGTTTCTGGAATGTTAAACTAATTGGTAGACAATTATTATTTTTTTTTTTTTTTTGAAACAAAAACAAAATTTTCAGTTTGGCAAAATAAGGAACTTAAAAATTGGGATTTATGTAAAAAAGCAGGCTGCCGTCCACGTGGAAATAATTTTCATCAGAAAAAATTCCCATTTCAAAGTTTGTACCCAAAAAAAGAAACATTGAAATCCACGTGGGAATATTTTCCGATTTTTAATCCAAAAGTTGAAAGTTTAAAAATTGCGATTTGGCACAAAAAATTGAGGGAAGTCCACGTGTCAAGTTTTACCGCCAAAAATCAGATTTTAAAAGTTAAAATTTGAAAATTCAAAAATTTGAGACTTGGCGCTGGCAAATCCACGTGGCATTGTTTGTCGCCAAAAGATGACTTTTTAAAAATTTGCCCTTGAGACTAAAAATTTGAATTTGAAAATTCGATTCAAAAAAATTCCACGGGGCAATTTTTCCTGCTAAAAATCAGGTTTTTGAAATTTTTGGGGTGAAAACTGAAAACCGAAAAAAAAATAATTGAAGCTTAAAATCCACGTGTCAGTTTCTACCGCCAAAATGTAAAGTTTCGGTTTCAAAACATTTATTTTTTCGCTCTGAGAACCAAATCCAAAAAAAAGCATTTTCAAAACCTAATTTTTGAACTTTTTCAAAACCAAAAATAATTGCTTTTCAACTTTTTCAAAAACCGCAAAACAATTTTTTTGCTTGAAAAAAAAATCTCGAAAGTCGGCGGCGAACAAGAGCGAAAAAAAAATGAAAATTGGTTTTTTTTTTATAATTTTTTTCATACTAATAATTTTTTGTTGCGCGGGCGCGAAAAGCAAAAAAAAAATAGAATAAGGAGAAAAAAGTTGTTGTTTATTTTTTTCGGATCCAAAAATGAATTATTTATTAAATAAGAAAAAGGAGAAAAAGCTTCGATTGGAACACAAAAAATAGGAATAAGAAGAGGAGAATAAGATATGATGATTTTTGACAGGGAATTTTGGAAATTGAAGGGAAGAATTTGAAATTTGAATTTTTTAAATTTTTACTTTAAAAAATTTAGCTTACAATCAAATACGGTTTATTTCAACGAATAATTACTGGATTTTCGCCTGAAACTGTCTATTTTGTAAAATTCACCGATTTTTTCACATAAAAACCGTTTTCAAAACCCTAAAAAATTATACGGAACTTAATTCTGAAATCCCTGAAAGTATGAACTTTGACTAAAAACTTTTGACTAAAACATGAATAATTGTGCCTATGATTATCATTGGTGATCTGAAAATCTTTAATTATAGCTAATAATTAATGGATATGAAAAATATGGTTTGTTTATTTTTTATCTTGAATATAATAAGTTTTTATGTCGAAATTCAACATTTTCAAATTGTAAATAGAAAAATCTGATTTTATATTTCAGATTTTAATGACTTCTGGAGGTAAACCTCAAGGTTCAAATATTGTTTCCGTAAAAATATTCACATTTAAAAACCAAAAAATATTTACATATAAAGGATCTAAAAATCGTCAATTTTTAGATATCGCATTTGAAAATCGGGAATAATAGCCAAAAATTAGTGGATATTAAAGAAATCTGGATTTTATTTTTTATTTTGAATATAATAAGTTTTGATGCCAGAATTCGAAATTTTTGAATTGTTCAAAATATATCGATTCAAAAATCCCCGAAAGTATACGGTTCAAAAATGTATAAATTGTTATGGAGAATTTATTTAATAGTTCTATCAAACTTCTATGAATTTTGACTAAAACATGAAGAATAGTGCCTAAGATTATCAGTGGTGACATGAAAATCGGAAGTGATAGCCAAGAATTAGTGGATAAGAAAAATATGGATTTTTATTGTTGAAATTGAAAATTCAAGATCCGATTTTGAACTTCAGACTTTCATAATCGAGAAGAGATAGACCTCAAGTTTCAAACACTGTTTCCGTAAAAATATTCCACTTTCAAAATTTTTGATTTATAAATCCCTTACATTATACGTTTCAAAAATTAATCATTTGCCAGAGAAATTTTATAGTAATAATAATAATAATAAAAACATGATATATGTTCATCTTAGAATTAGGCCAAAACTTTAACATTTTCAAATGAAAAATTGAAATCTCAAGATTTGATTTTGAATTTCAAAGTTTATATTATGATTTCTGGAGTTGGATTTTTAATCTGAAATTTTGGAAAAATCGGGTTGAATAATGAAAACTCCCACTGAAATTTTCGAACTTCTCGAATTTGATTATGAATTCCGAGAATTTAAAATGTTGATCCTTGGAGCAGGTTTTTTGAACCCAAGGAAGAATACCAAAATTCTGGAATTTTGAAAAAAGGAAGCTAAACTTGGAATCGTGGATTTGGTTTTTCTAATTTAACATATTTCTGCACCAAATTAGGAACTTAAAGATATTCGAAACTGGACGTTTTTCGAAACATCTACTTGATTCACTTCTAAAATCCCTAAAAGTATACGTTTCGCAAATTTATAAATTGTCAGAGAGAATTTATTTTCTAGTTTCATTATTGTCGACAAATTACAACATGAAAAACTGTCAGCCTAAAATTTTCAGTGGTGGCCTGAAAATAGTAGATTTTGATCTCAAAGTCTTGAATTATAGTTTTACAAATGGATATCAAAAATATGGAGTTTCATTTTTTATCTTGAATATAATAAGTTTTCATGCCGAAATTCAACATTTGTAAGTCTGAATTAGAAAAATCAATAACCTGTTTTTAATTTTAGTATTTGAAAATCAAAATCTCAAGTTTAGAAATTTTTATTCTCAAAATTCCGTCAGTGTCAAAAAAAAAGAAGTTTTTCACGATGAAAAATTTCAATATTTTAGGTTAAATTTCGCAAGTCAAAAATTGAAAACATCCTGCCTTACAAAAATTCCTCTAAAAATATCCCCTAACAGCCGGATATACAGTACCCAACGAAAAAGCACAAAAACATCAAGAATCTTCTATTGTTTTTCTTCTTCTCTTTTTGTCCTCATTTCCTATATTTTAAGCCCCCAAAATGTACTTTAATTGTGTTTGACAAAAAAACAACGAAAAAATGTTGGGGTGAATTTCGATATTTGCGAACAAGAAAAAAAACAAGTGGCAATTTTGTGAGGTCAAGGGCCGACTGAAAATGGTGTCAAAATTTAAAAAAAAAAACTGGAATTCTACGCCAAAACGCCACGTGTCAACAAAACTACGTGGCATCCATAAAAAAGTTGATTAATCTGCCAAAATAACTAGAAATAGGAAACATCTGTCTCTGAAAATGCTGAAATTATGGAACTAAAAATCTTTTATTGACGAATAACAATTCCACGTGTTCTATTTCCCGCTAAAATTTAGAAATTGGTCAAAAATTCCACGTGTTTTCCGATAGAATTTGAATTTTTAGCTGAAATTTCAACAATCGAGATTTGACACGAAATTTAAAGATTTAAAGTCACGTATTTTCTAGTCAAGTTGGAATATGGTGTTTCTAAAAGTTTGAAAAAAACCAAAAATTAGTTTTAAAAATTTACAAATAATTCATTGCTGTCATATACATAGATCAAATATCATCATCATCGTAATTCTCCGAATTCTCATGTTCATTCTCCTCGGGAACTACACGATGATTCCCCTCTTCACCCGGTCCTTCATCCTCAAATACATGTCCTCCCCCTTGTTCTTCTTCTTCCTCATCTTCATACTCCACTTCCTCCTCGTCTGTCTCTTCCTCGTCTTCTTCTCCTTCTTGTTCACTATCCTCATCCTCGTCCTCTAATTCTGGCGAGAATATTCGATAATCTTGGCTGAGCATTTCGACTGCAGCGGCTGTCATTGGATAGGAGAGGTCGAGATCGTCGTCGATTGATTGATCGCTTAGATTTGATTCCGGTCTAGAATTTTTAGGCTTTTTTTCGAGGATTTAGATTTTTTTCGGTGTCATGGTTTATGATTTCTTGTTGTGATCTCCCTCAATAAAACATATATTCGTCCGAAATCTGAAGTACAACTACAGTAACCCAATAAATTCAGGATAACAGAGTTTTCTTGATATCCAATAAGTGACCTGCTTTCTTTTTTTTCCACGAACTTCAAAATGTTGAATTTTCTATTTCCTTGTGGCAAAAAAATCACATGATTTTGTTTATTTTTTCTTTCATAAATATTGGATGTTTATGTTTCCGAAAAAAAACAAAAACAAAAATTTTTAAAATATAACTATATTTTCTGGGGATTCATAATACGCATTTTCAATAATTGTTCACGTCTTGTGAATTTGAAGTGTCAATTCCAGACACTTCAACTCTCAAATATCTAACACACAACAATAATATTATATGTATAAAAAAATTCTCATTAAAAGTCCAGGTGCACTTTATAATTTAGCGGCTAATTTTATTTACCCGAAAAACTTGACTTTAAGACTAAATGTTTTCTGAAAATTTTGAAGAGAGTAACAAGGGGCTTTGATTATTCTGGAACAAAATACAGCAAAACTGCTTATTCAAAATTTGGTTTTTAAAAATTTCGAATAATTTTTTCAGACCAAAGAACAAAACAACTCACACTGCTCTCCGAACAACCGGTGTCCGACTTCTCAAATTATACGAACAATTTGGCGTATTTTCGAAACTCGACACTGTTCTCGAACCTGCTCCTCCACTAGATCCAGTTCTCGCTGACAACGGCGACTTCAAACTCAACGACGACGATGAGGACACCACTTCTACAGTAGTCTCCGGATCATCCGCACCTGCGGTACTCGATGGCGAAGAGCATATCGAAAATTGCTCGTCGAGCACATGCTGGCAATTGTTACGGTATTCTTGTTCGATTCGGGTTATCTGGAAAATGGTAGGTTATTTTTAAACTGTTTTCAATTTTAAAACTCACATGGGAGCTGGTCACATCGTTTCCTAAAGTCTGCGCAAAAATCGTATGTCTGTAACTTCTTGTCGGTCGTTGACATCGTAGATTATATTCCGATTGCATTTGATGATAAAGGCCCATTTGATCGTGAGGAATTCTCAATTTGTTCTGAAAATTAAGAGGGTTTTAGAATTGTGTAGTAAATGGATTGAAAAATACTACTTGGCTCAGAGATATGTTATAAAATTTTTCTAAAAATTTCCCCTTTCACTGGAGTGGATCACTTCACTCCCAAAACTCTTACATAAATTTCTGAAACAGTGAAAAAATTCAGAATTTTCAGGAAAAATCTCGAATTCCTGAAAAAACCCTGATCAAATCCTAGAACATAACTTTATCTGAACTTAGTTTATTCATTTAAAAATGTTCTAAAAGCTTAAAGTAAATTCTCAGTTTCGTAGAACTTATATAGCAATAATGGTTATATAACTTCACAAATGCGTATATGGCTCGTTCATACTGTCTTAAATATTGTTTGTATCGGAAGAAATTCACGAATTTATGAATCTGAAATCACAAGTTTCTCTAGTTTCAGTTTATTTATGGAACATGTCCTGAAAACTCAAAAAAAAATTTTAGATCTGCTTAATGTATAAATCGGGTAAAGATTTCATAACTTCAAAATCAGACTTCTCAAACCTTACAATACGCTTGATACGTATTTGAAAAGATTTTGTGTCAGAAATTTTATGGGTAATTACGTAAGTCAACTTTCGGAGTTATTAGTTTCTCGATAGATATTTTTGACACAGTAAAAAAACATAGCTCTCTGAAAAATTCAAAATATTAAACTGTATCTTCAGAAAAACTGTTTCTGAATAACTGGTTCCGTCGGAAAACTTCCAAAGCTCTGAAATATGACTTTCTTCGCTTTTATAAATTTATGCGCACATTACGAAGGCATTAATAATTTCGAATATCCAAAACGTGACTTTCTGAAACAGTGAAAAATAGAATTTTCAGAAATTAATTCTGTATTAAGATGTCTAGATTTTTTGATGAAAATTAAGATTTTCTCAAACTTCCCAAGACAAGTTTTCTTGACATGTTCTGAAAAACTCTTATGAAAAATTTCTGAATCAGTGAACAAATAAAAATTTCTGGAACCTCCTAATAATATTTAAAAATCCCAGAAAAGCTATATCTGAAAATTAGTTCCTGAAATGTTCCAATCTTAATAAATTATTTCCAATTATCAATAATTTCACAAATCTCGAACTTCTTATAAAAACTTTCTGAAACAGTGAAAAATTGAGTTTCAAAATCTTTCGATATTTTCCAGAGATGCAAATAAATATTTTTGTGAAGAACAAATTGCTCCAGAATACACAAAAAACTATGTATTTTTCGAAAAACTCAGAAGATTTGAACTTAGTGAAATCAATGATTTCAGAAGTCCAGAAGCTCTATAAATTCTCTGAAACAGTGAAAATTTTTGAGATTTCTGAAAACTGATCCTGGACATAGACTTTTCGAAGTGTTTAGGTTTTTTCAACGTCCACGAAGAGTTAATAATTCCAGAACTCCAATTATCTTTTAAAATTTCTCTGAAACAGTGAAAATCTTCAATTGCATTTAATTACCTTCTCAAGCTGTTCAATAAGTGTTTCACATGTCTCCGTCTGATTCATTTTATAATATTCTGCTAACAATTCAATAACTTGTCCAATAGCCATAGGATGCTGTTGAAGAATATCCTCCAACATCCGAATAATATCCTGAAAATTCGGATTTTCAATAAAAAATATCCGCATTTTCAGTCAAACTCACAACATTGGTATTATGTGTTTCCCGATTGCGACTAGTTGCATTAATAAATACATGCGCCTTTAAAACTTTGGCATTCACATCGAATGGATTATTGAAGACTAGACTTGTGACTAGATTCTTGGCTTCTCGATTTCTGTAAATACTACAAAATGTTGATAAAATGATATTTTAGGAATTTCAGACTAACTCATCGCTTTCGAGCAACATTTTCACCAATTCGCGGCACAATTCGATATTGTTCTTGTCTCTCGAAACGCCGTCTCGAAGATATCTTTGCGCTTCGGCAGGACGATCTGGAACAAGGGTTTTTGAGGTTTGGAGAGGAATTGAGGTTCGGGAGTCGGGCTTATAGGTTGGGATTTGATGTTTCAGGTTTGGATTTTTGTTTTTTTATGCATCATGATATTTTGCTCTGTCAAACGGGTTTTCTCCTTCTCTCGGTAAAATTTCTGAATTTTCAGGTATTTTTTCGTTGTTTTTTAACCATTATACATGTTCAGTCAAATTTTTAATTTCTCTTTTGTTTTCTTATTAAAATCTCTGAAAATTTAAAAGCACTCGAGGAAAGAAAACGGAAAACTTCAAATTTTACAGCTGAATTTTTTTATCTGCTATATACATTTCTTTTTCTACTCATTTTTCAGAAAGATCAGACCACTAAATGGGTTTATGACCCTTTTATTTTTCAACCGGAATTTTCCGATTTGAAGTTATGATTATCATAATTGTTTTCTTTTTTTGTTTTGAAAACTCAAAATTTACTGTGTTAAACTGATAATTGATTCTTTCTTTTACTGTACTTTCTTGTTTTTCTTTAATTGGGACTGAAATCAGATCAATTTTCCTCCAGAACTTATTAAACAGACACTTCAACTTATGATTTTCATTTAAAAAATTCAGTTTCTCAACTGATTATTACTTGGCTAGTTCTAAATCCGAAAAAATATGAGCTTTTTTGGATTACGTAATGAAAAACAGTATTTATTAGTCTTGAGAGAGATTTTTCGGTGAGATTCGTAATTTTCTGAAGTCAGAAAGAACTCACTCATTTTTTGATAACACTGACACCTTAGTAAAAGTGCATTGCCATACGGCTCTGTTCCGACTTCCGCAAATCTCATAGCGGTTGACGCATGTTCGTAGGCGACGTGCCAATCCATATCTGAATTGCAACTTTTAGATTTGGATTTACAAAGAAGAACGACTTACTGATTGACATATAGGCGGTAGCTGTGTATGTTTCCGGGCGTTTTGGCCAAAATCCAAGGAGGGTCGTAGCGAGATGAGATAATTTTTTGCCATATTTCTTTTCGTCCTAAAAATTTTGCCGATTTTCTTTGTTTTTCTATGGAGAGTACTCACACTAGATAACAAACAAGCCAGGATATCCATTGAATCGATCCATCTGTCGTTATTTTCATGAACAATTTGAAGAACTCGTCGAGCTTCATCTTTTTTGCCGGCTTTGTAGTAAAATCTACCAATCTCGGTTTGAATTCTGGAATTATTTTCTTGGTTAAATTGTCTGGAAAACTGATTTCGGCGAGTTTTCTTTTAATTTATAGTTTTTCGTACTCTTGATTTTGAAAAATCTTTTTTTTTCGAGTTTTATTTTTTTGACTCTTTACTATTGCAACTTGGCTTCAGATTCTGAAAGCTTCCACAGACTGTGCTATTCTTTTTTCGGAATTTATGAAGTGTTATAAGTCAACAAAGACTCTAGAAGTTAGAAGCTCCTGCTGAAGACTTTGAGAATAGTTGAATAATTCAGACGTGTAAAAAAAATTCAATTTTATTAGAAATTTTTTTGTTCCGATTTCAGAATAATTTTTCAAACAAAAAAAAGTTGTTCACTGTTTCAGTAAATTTATAGGGAACTTCTATTTAGAGTTCTGAAAATATTCATTGTTCTATAATCAATCCACAGTTTTGAAAAATTCAGAGCTTCGGAAGCTTTTTATAAGAAAAAATTTTCGGAAACATTTTTTCTGAAAACTATGAATTTTTGCACTGTTTCAGAAAATTCATATATGATTTTCAGATTTTGAAAAATTAATAATTTGTTTTATTCAAATAGAAAGGTTTTCAGGAGTCGATTTCAACTTCTTCAGACGATGTATACATAAGTTTCGGTAATAATGAAATAATCAAGTTCTTCATGAGTACCCCATAAATCCTTTCTGCATTTTTAAAATATGTTGCACAATTTTTGTTAGAAATCGAAAATATTGTTTTTTTTTTTAATGTTTCCAACTAAAAGTCTAATAGAGACCCAGAAAGATATTTGATTAAACATGAAAATTTCAGTTAAAAATGAGCTTTACCTTGAATTACAATGTGTCATACGTTTCAATAACGAAATCGCCGTCACAAAATCGTGTTTTCCAGCCGCTTCTTGTCCTTTCAGCCACATTTCTACGTTGTGGCGATTCTCATCTCCAATGAATTTCTCGGCGAACTTTTCGATGAAATCGTCGGGCACTTCGGTTTTTGAAAATTTGACATAATGTGTGGCTGAACCTATCGATGATTGGCAGTTTTTCAAACCATTTCTATAAGAAAAAGTTGTTTTTTTAACTTCTTTGTGAAAACTTTACTCACTCATCGAATTTTACTGGGTTCCATGGATTTCTCGGTTCCCTGAATCTTACGTGTTTCGTAGCTTTCCAAACGCTCGTAAATGCTGCTTTGTGTTTCATCGGTGACGCTGGTCTTTCAATTGTTGTTAAACATGCTGAAACATAACAGCTTTTCAATAACGAAATTCGGTGAATTTGAATTTAAAACTTTCTTCATCTCAGTTCATGCTTATTTTAATAGTGTTCTAACGCTCAAAAATTTTCTGGTGGGAGTCGATATTCGAACTTTAGAAAATGAAAATCAGAATTCTTATGTGAAAACTTGTTAATAATTTTATGCTACACTTTTCAATTTGTAATTTGAATTTGAAACGTCAAATTAATTCGTTTATCCCCGAATTTTATATATAAGTTCGAAGTGTTTCTTTTTTTGTGCAGAGAAGATTTTTCAATGTATATTAGCCAGAAATCAATCGCTGCTATCGGATTATTGTTGTTTTAATTTTCTGCATCAAATTCAAGAACCAGGAGTTTTCATAGATTGAAAAATTGATTGTATGGGGTTATTTTACCCGTAGAATTCGATTCCCAAATCAAACTCGAGCAAAATGTCCGTTTAGACCGAAATAGTATGACATTGTCAGTAGAGTGCGTGTTACAGATCACATCTTGGCTAATATATCTGTTCTATTTTCGGTTAAAATATATCTCAAACTAAAAGATTTTTGCTCTAAGTTAATAGAAACGTTGAAACTATTATTTGTTGAACTATTAGACTTAAAAGCAATGTAATTTCTTCTGTTTAACATTGTTTAATTTTACTGATGCTCATTTTATATGCATTAAAAAATTAATTTTTTCGACATTCTGACTTCATCGCATAAATTAAAGAATTTCCAGATTTATTCTTTCCAGCTGAGAATTATTTTTAACTTCTGGATTCAGAGTTTTCAAGAATTCTAGTCGCTTGTAATTCGAAACACAACAATATACTTCAGAGTTTGTAGCCTTCAAATTTCTCATTGTAAAACATGAATATCTGTGAATTTTCAAGGGTACTTTTTGAAAACTTTGAAACCAGATTAAAGTTCTGAACATGGAATCGTCGCTGCTACAACTTCAGCAAATTTTAACCGTTATTTTTTAATTTTTGTCACTACGAACTTGAACCTTTCAGTATTGAGCTTTTAGGTTCGTAAATTCTCGGTTTCTTCTGTCGGAAACTTTGAGTATCAATTTCATTTGGCAGACTAATAGATACATATTTTATCAACGACTTCAGTCTGAGGTGATGTTTAGTTATTTTTCCAGTTCATATTTTCAGAAATGTTGTTTTTAGTTCAAAACCTCACCATAAGCATCATAGTATCGCTTCATTTTCATCAAACATTCATGATGCGCATGTCTGACCGTATCCTCACAAAAATCCTGAAAGGTTCCTTGTTTCGAGGTTTTTCTCGGCGATTTTCTTACAGACTCCGCAGTTTGATCGTCGGGGAACTTTGGCATTGGAAAACTGTTGATCAATGTCTGATAAATGTGATCACATTGAGCGAATCTTCCAGTTAAGAAAAATGCGCGACCAATTTCAAAGAACGTCTCCATGTCTTCGAAATTGGTAGGCAGAACAATTTTGCCGTCTTTGTCGCATAAATTAGTGACTTCGTACATCAAAATAGCATCTTCGTAGAGCTCACGGAGCATCAGATTTCGTAGATGTGCCCATACTGAATCGGCTTGACAACTTTTTCTTTTCTTTATTCTGAGTGAACCTGAACTGCGAGGTCGAAGACGCCCTTTTGGACGAGGCATTTGCTCTAAACTTTGTATGAACTACGACGAATCTTCTTTCAGATATCAGTTAGGAAGATCTAGCTACTTCTGTTTCGGTGCAAGTCTTTTTGTGAAACAATTTATTCGATTTCAAAAACAACAACAAATTGAGAACCGCTTAGCGGAGTCTTCTGGCTTCTCTCTCAGATTCGAGGAGGGTGAGGATGTCTCCCTCACGGACTGGTCCCTGAAACATCACAATTAATTTCTATTACTATTTTTCGACACTCTCACCTTAACGTTTCTGATGATGGAACGGTTGTTTTGATCGTTCATGAACTCGACACGGACTTGGGTACATTGTCCTTGGGATCCGGTACGGCCGATGACCTTGGTGACCTGAAATTAATACAATGGATTATAAAGACTTAACTCTCGGTGGGTATGAATTATTTCTAGTCAGGGTCGATGATTTAAACCTTCAAAAAAACAATCAGACATTGCATTAGTTTTTTCGACCACATTATTCTCTCCTATACGCCTGAACTCATACGCACTATTGAATCACACACTTTATTTTCCACTATAATTAAAAGATTATGGTCTTGTTTTGGACGACGAATTAATTGAGGTTTCGTTCAACGATCATCAAAGACGAATCGTTTAGTTCTACGAGATGATTGTGTATTTTATATTTTTCTACCAAGCTTCAGAATATTGTAGCCGCACAAATAAAAAGGCACAATATTTTTCGCTCCTAGTTTATGTGAATTTTATTTTTATTACGTTTGCACAGCGTGATTTTTCATGAATAGGCGATGAGGCTATCATTTGTTGGTTTTAGATGAAACAGTTTGTTGTGTGATCTTTTATTTGATAAATCCTAGGTGATCATCTCCAACCGGGATTTTACTGTGAAAATGTTCCTTTAGTATTTGATAATGAGCCTCGCTCTTTAATAATTTTTTAAAGAGATAATATCAAAGACCCCTTATTTTGTTGAAATATGAAGTTAAGATATAGAGATTTATAACTACGTAGCAAATTAAGACTTAACAGTTCACTAAATCTTAAAAAAATTGAACTCGATATTGTTCTTATTCAGGCGAAATTAACATTTCCAGCTGAACTATCCGATTGATTTTTGCACTCATTTCTTCATAATTCAAAAAAAGATAGTGACCTTATTCAGTACATTATTTCGAAAAATTGCGAAATTTTAGAACTAATAAAATTGCTAGCCCAACCCTCAATTTTCATTCCATCCCCCAAAATAACTTACACGAGCAAGGGTGAGCTTGTCCATAGTTGAATAGAATTACCTGAAAAATCTATTTTTATAAAAATCATAATTTTTGATCAAAAAATCGGAAATTAAGATAGGTTTCGGTTAAAAATATATCAGTGACAACAAGAAAATTCGTATTTTATGCATATCTATAAAGTTCTTACGGAAAAAACGGCAAAAATCGATCAAAACATGGAAAAAACTTTTAGGCCAGAAACAAGCGAAAAGGAGAAATATCTGTTCGCAACCCTGGGCACACAAATATTGCAACCGCGGCGCGGTTTTTTTATTTGTTCATTAGAGCAGCCTTTCCTCCTTGCCACTTTTTACTTTTTTTCTTTTCCGCTTTTTGGTCGCAAATATTACCTTCAAAAATGATTCATGCCTGGTGACGTTATCTTATTGATTTTAAGCTGTTTCAACATGTTAATTAAACATTCCCCCAGATTTTGGCACGTTTCCAACTTGAAAATATCGATTTTCCTTGTTTGACTTTTTTTTTAAATGTTGAACTAGTTTAAGTGCATGCGTATCATGTTTCATATCGATCAAAAATTCTTTTTCCCATTCTGAACTAGATCTTTTGTTGATGAATATAACAAGAAAGAGTTATTTCTGAAGTGGTTCCTTGTTTTGTTATTGAATTTTTATATTTGTTTTTTCCTAAAAAGTACAAAAAAAAAAAAACATTTTTAGATGCGAAATTGTTTTTCTGAGTTTTAAGCATCCAATTATCAGTTCTGATAGTAAAGCAAAAACAAATATTAATTATAAGTTCCAAAAATCCTCCGCCGAAGCGCCGCCCAATTATTATTTGTTTCGTTGATCGCAGGGTTGTTTCGATGATGCCTGGGAGACGGCCAAAACCACCTCCCAAGCAGGTCAAAATGACAAATATTAGTGTACTATGCAATATATGAGGCAGATGTCTGTGAACTAGTTTTTGGCACTTTCTTTTGTTCACCGGAATGTATAATTCATGTTCGCCGAAACGTTTAATTGACAGGATACTGAAACTTTGCATGCAGTGTGAAATATTGTTTGTACTTTGAGAAATGCCATTTTCTTTGCAATAATTTAATGTTTTTCGTAATCGGATTGGGTTCTGATTTGATATGACTTCTATAGAATTTGTCTTTTTAGTCTTGAGAAAAAAGTTTGTGATTCTTGTTTTTTGTAAAGATTTGAACGTCATTTTAATTACGACATAAAATGACTTCAAGCTGAAATTTTCATAATCAAATTGTTTTTCGCTGTCTACACATTTTTTATCATCGCTCTCTGCCTGTATTGTGATATCTTGTTCGAAGTTTTTTGCTTGGAAGATAATTTTTTTTTCTGAACAACTCGGGGAAAAAACGGCAAGCGTGTCGCAAAGCTTTTTCCTTGTCGCAAGCTTGCGGCAGTTTGTCGCAAACTTGCGACACATTTTTTCTGGCGCAAGGGTGTCGCAAGCCGTGCAGTAGTTTTGCTGCTAGATGTCGCAAAGCTTGCGACTATTGGCGCAAGAACACCGCAAGCCTTGCGACAGCCGAATGTCGCAAGTTTGCGACAAATTGCCGCAAGTTTGCCGATTTTTCCCCGAGAATCTCTGGATAAAATGAGAACACTGATCAATTACAACAACATTTTCTTCATATTTTTTCTGAATTGTTTCTCGCTTCTTCGCTCTATTTTTGTAGTTAGTTTATGTTGAATCTGTAGGTTATTTAGCGTGACACTAGTCACACTGAAAATTTTGATGTCATGAATTAGGTTGCAGTTTTCAGTTATTTCCATCCGATCATTCAATGTGGATAACCCGTGAAAAATCGGTTCGTGTGTCATGAAGACCAGAGAGTTCGATTCAAAAATTCAGTATACAACAAGTTTATTTTTGTCAAATTTTTTTCAAACATTTCTTTCCAACAAACCAAACGACTATTAATCTTTTTGCGAAACCTCAAAATGAAAGCCACTTTTGAGAATTGTCTCAGCAGGTGAATTCGTGCCAAGAATTAATAATAAATCGGATCAAAATGTGATCTTTTATGATAAAAACTGCTTTCCAAAAGAGGGAAAAAGATTCTTTTTTGGTGAATTTTCAGATTATAGGCTTATAGATTTATCGTATTACAAACTACACAATAGCAGAAAAACAGGTGCTGATCATTTGATTTCTACCTACAAAACAAAAAATAACTGTGTTCAAAAATATCCCTTAAACCTCTAATATTATTTCCTTGATAAAAATTGTCCTGGAGGAGGGATTTTGACTGAAAGTTCGATGTTTTTCGAACCGAAAAAATTAATTCCAGCCAAAAACTAGAGAATTTTCCATTTGAATGTTGAGCCAGAAAAATATTTATCCAACTACATTCTAACAAAAATCAGAATACATATTTTCTCACCGCGTTTCCTCTCCCTGGCCATTTTCTGGTTGCCCAGAGAGATGTGTTTGATTTTGCTTCTGCTTTTGCGCGCGCCAGTTTTTGACTTTTAGTTAGTTAGCAAATCCGATTTCTTGTTGTGATTTCTTTCTCATCCAATCCGTGTCAAGTTCTCTCTAGTTGATCTTCTGATCTTTATATCATCTTTGGAACCAGATATCTCGGTCAGTTTTCATGATTTGTTCTTTTTTCTGACACTATGACCATTTGCATCATTTGGATAACGTGATTGTTGAATTTGCATATAAAGGACAAAAAGTGTAGGGATAATATGATCTTTGCTCCAGGGATTTCTAAGAAGTTGGAAAATTAAAGTTTTTTCTTCAATTTTAATGAGGTTATTCAGTTGAAAATAAAAATCAGCTATTTTAAGAAACAAAGAATTAAAGAAAGAAAAATCACGATATTTTTGTTGATGTTGAAACCCGTTTGGTTTTCAGAAAAAAAAAACTTTGGACTGGTTTTTCCAGCTTTCGAAACTGTAAAGCCTCTTAATATCAAATTAGGCCGGGCAAAATGAGCCATGATAAAGCCAAGCTCGACAGAATAGTTGGTTTTCTATGTTCTCTGAAATATTGTAACAATGTTAAACCAAATAACCTTATGGGGTGATGCAGATGCTAAAAAATGTGCGTTTTTTAAATTAAAATACAATGCAGGAAAATCACGTTTAATTCTTTTTTACATAGGAAATGTCATTTTTTTGAATTAAACGCACGTTTTTTTGAGGTTCCTGCATTGTATTTTATTTAAAAAAAACGCACATTTTTTAGCATCTGATCACCCCATTATAAATTAAATGTACATTTGTTTTCGAACACAAATACTCTGAACAAATAGTGAGAGACCTTCATGGAATGAACGAAATTGCAATATTTTTGTTCTAAATTTGAACATCCAAAACGTTTTTTTCAGAAACAAAAACAAGAAAAAAAGAATCGTCACTTTTTTTTGTATATACAATTTTGGAATATTTGTGATCTTTTAAAAATTGAATAACGAAGAGTCACTGGACAAGTTTCAGTCAATTTTTGATTTTTTTAAAAATTCTCGTCGAAAAAGTTCAAACTCCGCCCCTTTTTCGTTTTATTTAATTCATCGGTTGCATGAAATTTCATCTGTTACACAAATTCGTATATTTTTAAACCTTGTTTGAGAAGTACTATGAGCTAATTTTTCCGGTTGTCTGAGCACATAGCACAAAGAACGAACAATTGTGTCTCGTTTTCTGAAAAGAAGAAATGTTTGCTGAAACAACATGAATCAAAAATATTATCATTGTCGAGACAGAAAAGTTTTTAAAACCACATCATACTGTTTAATGAATCAATGAAACGTCTATTTGTAACCGAATTGTTTCATCTTCTGATTCACTTCCTTTCCCCTCCGTCATTCAAAAATCGTCTTCCTCCTCCCCCTTATCATCGAAAATCAGCGATACCAAAAATCAATAAAATCTTTTTTTTCGTGCCCTTCTTTCTCTTCTTTTTCCTTGTCTCTATTTACACACTGCCTGGGTATTACGACCGACCAAACAGGCTGTTCGACAAATTTTTGCTACCCTATTATATCGTTTTTTTGTTACTTTTTTAATGCGCGGTTTTGTATATTGGTCGTGTTGGTTTTTGTGTAAAAATTCAGTGGGGGGAAATTGATTTTTTCTCTGCGTTTCTCTGAAATTAAACATAATGATAAAGGGCTCAATCTATGAACCTCTGAGGTATTTTTACCAACAAAAATAACCTGCTTCCAAACATAGAAAATTTTTCTGTAATTATTTTAACACAAGTTTCTTACCTATTTTAGCGCATAATGTGGCTAAAACGTTGTTCACCAGCAAATCAAAAATTTATTTATAAAGCTTTAAAGTCTGAAAATGATTTTAAGTCATTTTAAATATTCTTCTTTGAATCGCTCATTTGCTATAAGTTATTTTTATCAACAGAAGCGACCTGTATCCAATCTGACACTATTTCTTTGCTATCTTCTTCTTCAATCGGCGTCATCAGGTTTTTTTACCAACTTTTGAGTGCATAATTTAGAAAAATTTTTATTACGAAAATTTATTTTTCAGACAATCCACTTAATTTTCGTTTTATCATTTCTTTATCACCTATTTTCACAAATTCTCACAAAAATTAAGCACATAGTTTTTTTTCAAATCGAAGAATTTAATCCTAAAAAGTTTCAACCCTTATCTTCCAGATTTTATACTCAATCTTTGAACCTTTTTTCTTCCATGAGTTATTTTTTGTCCAAAAAATCACCTGTTACAAGTCTCCACCAAACTTCTTGCAATTTTTCATTTTATTTGATTTTTTTACATCATTTTTTACCGGTTTTTGAGTGAATATTTGCCAAGAATATTTGGTTTTTTAATCTAAATTCGATTGATTTCACTCAATTTTAGCTGAAATTCAATTTTTTCATTATCTTTGTGTTAATTTTGTTGTAAAAATCACTTACAATTAGTCACTAGAAATAAAATTGTGCTTTTCAATATTTCTATGATACGTATTTTTGTGACGTTATAACTGAGTTTTTATCTTGTTTGTTAGATCTTGTTCACTAAAAAAAAACTGATTTTTTTTTCATTAAAAAAATTAGTTTTTTTTGTGAGAGGGAAATTTGTTTTTTTGTTCAGTCTATATTCTGATATTCTCCATTACTAGGTTTCGGCGAATCGAAAATTTTTGTAGTGCCTGATTCTTGATACCTGTTCATAGATCTTTGTTGTAAGTCATTCAAACTATACACAGAAAATTCTCTTTTGTTCAACAACAACATCTCGTGAAATGATACTTTCCCATGCGGAAATAGTGATTCTTTGATAAAAATCAAACCCGAAATTATATGTCTTATCAACAAAGAAAAACTTCGATTCTCCCATGCAATTTGGGTTAAAAATTCTGTACTTGATGTTTGTCAGTAGAAAATAGGAGATTTAGCGGATTTTGATCGAATTTGTCGAATATTTTCTATTTAATTCATGCATACCTAATAAAAGGTAAGTAAAAAAAATCTAACATTTACACTTTTTCTCATTTGCCATCATATCTCTCAATCAGAGAACACACAAATTGAGAGATTTGTTGGAGTTCTTTGAGCTATTACATGACGCGAGTTTCATCTACTCCGAGTGAACTACACTATTTTTATGCATAACTGGTGAATTTTTTTTTGGAAAAAATATGTTCATTACTCTTGGATTAGACAAAATCCCAGGAGAACACTGACATCAGAGATCATTCATATATTTCATTAGAAACCAAAAAAAAACAACTAAAAATTATGATCGGAACAGAATATTTTTGTGCTCAATTTTCGTGCCAAATTCTAAAAATATTCTTCAGGAAAGTATTTTATTGATTTTTTTTTCGATAAAATCTGATGCGTGAGTGAATGACATCAGAGAGAAATAACCTTCATTGAATACTAATTTTTGAAGCATTTTTTGCAAATATTCGAACTTTGTTTTCCTGGATTTTTTTCTGTTTCCAATTTCGAAGTAATAATCGAGCCTGAAACTTTTAAGAAAAAAAAAACAAAACTAGGAAACTTATGTAATTTTTTAATCACTTTTTTCGATGAAGCGCACTTGCTTCTTAGATCCAGAATTTATTTGCACCGCGGGTAAAACGTTTTTTTTTTTAAATTTTTCTTCATTCTTATCTGGTCCATCTTTTCTTCAGACCCGTAAAAGTGATGTCCGAAATGTCGTAAAATCGAGATATAGACAAAATCTCCGATTCTATATTTTTTGTTTCCAATAGACTCTTGGTGAAAGGATGAAGAAAACTTTTTTAAAGATCAACTAAAAGTTCTTCATGACGTATTTTTCATGGATTATACTTTTATTTTCTTTTAAAGATTCAATTTTCTCACCAGTTTTTTGAAATCTAGAAATTAAATACTGAGTGTGACTTATCTTGTTGTAATTATTCGCTTTTTTCGAATTTTAATCTGGATTCTCGCTCCATTCAAAAGTGAGAATGAGCTTTACCGTTGGTTTTTACGCAGTCTTTGTCGTGTTGAAATCCCACTTGAGCTACTATTGTGTGCATTTTCGTTTGTGTATTTGTGCGTGCTTTTTTGTTACATTGATTGTTATTTTCTTTAAACTCCTTTTCGTCACTTTGGATACATGTAGTTTTGATCTTTTTCTGACTTTATCTGGTCCATCTTGTACTTTGAAAGGTCATTCAGACTAAGTCACCCATCATTGCGTTTTTAAATTACTTAGATAAATGTAGTGAAGTTTCTGATCTTGAAAGCGCCAGTTGTAGTTTTTGTAGTTGGAAATGACTCCCAAGAATTCGGTAGTGGTAAGATTGACACAATTCTAGTTCTAACCAGCCGTTTTCTGCGATTCCAAATGCATCAGAAACGCTAACTGGCGCATTACTGGTTTGAAAACTGTTATAGTTGTTTTTTTTAAAACTTTTAATGCTCCCATAATTGCTCTTAACCATCCAGAAAGTTAGTGATAGTACCTCAGCTTCTTCTCATTTTGGCTCTAGAAGTTTTCGGATGTAAGCAATAAAAGTGCACCACATAATACAAGTTATAATAACATTTGGATCATTTCTTGTGCTTGACATATTTTCAAAGCACAAAACACAAATATACGCACTTCATTATCAGAAAAATATGCATTTTTTCTTTCTTTTCCATATCATTAACCCGTTCTCGTCTCGCTCTCCGAAAACGATCTAGCACGAAAATATTTTCCGAGAGAAGTAGACGAAACATTTGTTATCGGAGGACAAATCATTTATCCGAAAAGTACGGAAAACTTATAAAAAATTGATCGTTTTATCCGAAAAGTACGGAAAACTTATAAAAAATTTATCCGAAAGAATCGAAAAAGCGAACAAACGCTAGGATATTATCTCCGAGAAAGGATGATTTCTTGTCTAATTTTTCGAAACACAAAAGGCCGGTTTCGCTTGTTTATCTGGAAATCTCTGAAACTCTCGATATCATCATCTTGTTATCGTTTTCGGTTTTCTACCCGCCACCCATGTACATGAAACAACATAAATACATACGCATCCTTTTTTTAAACATAAATATATCAATTTTTTGGTTGATTTTCTCTCACGAAAATGACACATAATTTCTGGTCGTATTTTGGATGCTGAACTATGAGTTTTCAATGTTTGATTTTTCTCGTGGGGGTTTTCCGTGCACCGAAGATAGTTGAAATTGTTACTTTATTGATTTTTTGCGCCAATATAGTTTATATTTCGTAGTGTGGTAGAATTTTTCTTTTTTTTCGGCGCTAAGTTATTCTAAATTCTGAAGTATTAGTTATCAAATTCATAAATCATTCTTAAAACTGGAAATTTCATTTTCAAATTTCTTTGTTAAAAAGTTCGGTTTTAGATTTGAAATTTGAAATTATGATTTTAAAAGCCTCGAGAACCTAAACAAAGTAAGTTTGAATTTTCGATATTTGCGCGAAAATTCGATTTCTCGCGAAGTGCAAAGAATTTTGTTGTTTGGGCCTTTGATTCGATTTTCTGATCTCCGGCGTAATAAAATTGTATTTGTTTTGGATGGATATTATATATTTGGACTATTGATATTTACAAAATGTCACAATATCCGAATTTTTTTTGCGCACAAATGATGATTACTATTTGTGGCTCAAAAATGTGCAGTTTTGAATCCAAGTTTTAAGGTTTCAATGTACAAAACTTTAGTTCAAAAATTGAAATTTTCCAGCGGCACATTTCTGACCATAAAATTCGACTGTTGGACCCCAAAACTGGATAACGATTTCATAAAACTCGAAATCTTCCGAAAAAAATTCATGAAATCTTGGAACCCAACAAAAATCATGAATTCCACGATTTTCATCAGTTCTCCCACGTGCCCTAGACCCCGAAACTATAAAAATATATTATTGTCAATAAACATAAAAAATGTGATTTTCTCTCAAAAGTTTGCATACCAAAACTTATGGCGCTGAAGTATTCCACATTGGCTTGGAACACTGTTTTTTTTTCTTACCAAAGTTCAAAATTTTGAAACTTCACATCAAAACGAGAATTCTAAACTTCAAAACTATTTTTTTGGAAAAAATGGAAAAGTGCATTTTTCTGCCAAAATTCCACGTTTTTTTTTGCACTTTGAAACTTCAAATTATCATCTTTTCTGGCACCGATTCAAAGAATCAAACATAGCGATCATAGGGAAAATATTCGATGTTCGAACCTATCTTCTTCCCAACCTTGACTCTATTTATTCTCCCGATTTTGTTGTTTTTTCCTGTTATTTTTGTTTCATTTTCCGATGTATGTACTTCTCGCGAACAATAGGCGCACAAGATCATACTATAGACAAGAACGAGGACGACGACAAAGTCGAACAAATAGATAGATAGTGGTGGGGTTTTTGTGTTGTTTGTTCAACTGACCGTTTTTGTTTCATATACTGCAAAAGTACTCCTCCTCTCGATTATTATGCGTGTGTGTGTATTTGCTTTTCGAGTTTTATGGGTGTGTCTAGACTGATCAGAGATCAAAAGGGATTTTGGTGGCTAATTGACACGTGGTGAGGATATTTGAGGTTGAAGCTCAATTTTGAAGCTTCTATAGTGTTCAATTTTTTCTCTATGGGCAATATCGCCGTAAATTTTTCTCTAAAAGAGGCAGTTCCGCCAGTAGTTGCTCAACAATAAAGCAATATTGCCCATGTTTCCTTTTCGAAACAAGCACTCTAAATTAACTCATAGTCGGTAGTTTTTCTGTTTATCCTGTTTTAGACTAGTAATTTAAAAAAAAAAACATATGTTTAGAAGATCAGAAAGATTCTAAAACTAGCTTCTTAGAAAACAAAATTTTCGAAATTCGTACTGTAGACCACAAAGCTTTGCCAAATACTACAACCTTGCCTAAAATTCTCTAATACATATTCTCAGCCAGGCAGTTTTGCCGAAAATTTCTTGCTCCGACAAAAAATATGACTTTAAACCTATCTCGTAGAGCAGCAACCTTGCCAAAAATTGCTTTTGAAGTTGGAAATTATGAGCTGATCTGTTATTTTTAATCTCCTCATCCAGAAGTACATCCAGACTAATCGTTCGGTAGAGATGTTTTATCTGATGAAGCCTATGCAACTTTAAAAGGGTCTGTTCGGTGTCATTATGCTTCTATCCTAGATTTTTCGATTTCACTCTCTTTGTTTTTCCGATCTGATCATTCCTTGAAATTTCTTTAGAAATATAAATGAAAATAGCTTCTTTTTTTTTTTTTAATTTTCTTAATTATCATTGGAGCATGTTCGCAGGTTTCAATTTTTNAAATTTGAAAAAAAAAAAAAAACACATGTGATCTCGCTCAGCGACGGACAGCTGCACCTCAAACATAATTTTTTCTCTGTTTCATTTTTCTCAGTCTCGTTCTCGTTTTTTCCACCTTCATTATGTATAGTTTGATTCGCCACCTGAAAATTAAAAATTTTCCAAAAGTTCAATTCTTGCGCAGAGTCTGAAATGATTTCGTTGCGTGAGCATGCTCAGAAAATCCCGTTTTTTCTTTTCGAAGTTGAATTCGTCATGTTCAACGATATTTTGAAGTTGAAACTGGTTAGATCTTGTCTATCAGCTTTGGAAAGTTTTACATATTCCACAAAGATCTGATCAAAATCAAACTTTAGTACATCGCCGCCACTTGTATAGTCAAAATTCCAGCTCACAAACCCTTTTTTCTACGCTTCAATTATATCCGAAAACAATTACAAATATCTAAATTGTCGATAATTTGCTCTCGCGTAGGCCCAGTTTCCAATCTTTGTTCGAAATGTTTTCCGAATTCTTATAATTTTCGTTTTATTATTTGTATTTACGAAACAATTCTACCAGTGTTTAAAGCTTGTATCAACTTTCGAAAAAGACTTATCGAAAGATTAGAAACAGTTTTGGTTGGTAATTGTTGCCGGATTTCGTTGAAATGTTGATAGAACGAGTTTTTGAGCTGAAAATTTGAATCTGGATGACCTGCTCTTTGATATTCGTGGTACAATTACACTGTGAGACGATTTTTTTGAAGTAAAATAATTCAACTATGGATGAAAATTAAAGTTTTACCAAAACCTGTACCTCATGTATACCATCTTTCGGTAAATACGTTTTAACGGCTGAATAAGTTCAATATTAATGTGAAAGATTGCTATATTCAATAATTTCGAACTCATTCTGTTATTAATTTCTAATAATTAGCAGAATGTGGTTCTATTTTCATTCTCGATATTTATGACGCATCTTGTTATTTAGAACTGTTCACTATTCGGTCTTGTTTCGGCCCGATTTCCAATCTTTCAAAAAATCTTTCCCAAATGTTTTACAAGTTTTGAATGTTGGTAAAATTCGAAAAAAATTTTACAAAAGATTTAAAACTGGACCGGGGTGGGAGCAGAGTATTAAAAATTTAAAACTAACCAAAGAAAAATCCAATCTAAAAATTATTCTCAACTCATTTTCAATAGATGTTTCCAGTTTCAGAAAAATCTTGAATTCCAGCCTTCTAGATTTTAGCTGAAATACAGACTATAATCATAATTGTGAACAAATGCGCGTGGAATTTTAAAATTTCTTTATCTTAACCACCGAACTGTATTTCCTATAGACATAAAAATCGTTTCTAGTTTGTTTTTGTCCCTGCCTCTGTTCTAATCTTTTTTTCGAATCTTCGTGAAATATCTACAGCTTTGCAAAGTTGAATTAGTTTTCATTATCTTTTTGTCTTGTTGGTTATTCTTATTTTCTTTCTCTTTTTTCAAAGTTTACAGCACTTAATTTATTTACAGTATTTTTTTTACAGAAATTCATCCACTGACTTCGAGCGGTGCAATAACAAAGTCTTCGAGAGGATCGATGTGTTTTTGAGTTTTTTTTTTCATTTTCAAAATATTTTCATCAAAATGAGTCAAAAAATAAACGTCTAAAACGTAATTAAAAGTGTCGATATGATATTTTCACCTGTTCTCATAGAACTTCCACCCGTTTTTTATTATGATTTGTGTAAAGTTCTGAATCTTTTTATCGAATTATGTAGTTAGCTAACAGAATTTCAGTATATATTTTTATCGTCTTCAAACCAGAAAAAGAATTATTAGAAAAAGCTGAATACCTTTTTAAAATTACTTTGAAACGTAGGGTTTACAGGTTTTTTTTTAAATTTTATATAATTCAAATAGAGGATATATTCCCCATTTCCCTTTTAATGAAATTGCGCAATTAAAAATTATATTTTCTGAAACCCAGATATTCTACTTCTGACGCAAGGGTTTTTTTTATTGAAATTTAAATCCAAAATTCTGAACAGTAATTAGCCATGTTGAGTTAGAATCTGATTGTTTAATAATTATTGTGAGCAAACCGTGAGTATAAGCTCTTTGAATAGTGGGTTTTGCAGGATTTATCCACCCTCCGTGAACATCCTTACGATTATTTTGAAACGTACACGTTGCTGGTATTTTCCACCTGTAACTGTCGACAATGAAGAGTCGAGGAATCTGCATATCAAAGTGGCTGACAAAGTTTATGTGCAAATATTTTTATTTCCGCAAGTCAATCTATTGAGCCCAAAAATCCTCTAAATCAATCTGTTCTCAATTTTTTTCCAGAAATCTAGGATTTTCACCTGTGCCCCTAAATAACCCAAGTCTTTTTCACCTGTGCCCCTAAATAACCCAAGATCTATGATTTTGAAATTTTCGGCAACATATTCGAGAAGCAGCTCATTGTGAAAATATGTGTCGACCATATGTTTCAAACTAAATCGCAAACCGTGAACATAACTTAAAGAGTTTTTTGAAACGTAGGCTACACTTTTTTTTTCAACCAGTATTCAATGAAGATCGAGTGCCGGGTTTTGTTGTCTTATTCTAAAATCTATTAGGTCAAAAATCCACTATATCATCGTTATTCTCGTTATTTTTCTTCAGAAATCCAGAGTTTTTATTTGACAAAGTTTTGAGTTTGTGAGAAACCTGTTCATATCGAAAACGGAGTGTCTACTTCCATTTTTCATTCTGTTTTTTGCGGAAAGCGGAATTCGAATATAATTCTAGCTGTCAAAAAACTTCAATTTTTAATATTGGAGCTTTTGACTTTCTCATGATCTGCTCCATTTCAGTAACCTTATCTTGTTCAGAATTTGACAACACTCTATCTATTAGATTCAAGGTTGTGCTCCAAATTATTTCTTTGTCAAATTCATAGTAGAAAATTAGCTCCAATCAGTTATGAAAGCAGTGAGAACATTTTTTAAGAAGAACAAATGAATAATGAAAATATGACATTTTGGATTTTCTTACTATTTCCAGATGGAAAACACATCTTAAACAAAATTTACCTGTGAAAGTTATACGTTTTGAAAGCAATTTTTATAGATGTGCTATCAGCTTTCTCTGTATTGTTGCTTGCGAACTAAAAATATCCTTATGAGTAATAAGAAACGTATTATTCACAGGTATTTCCACCAGAGTCCAGAAAAATCCTGAATACTTATAAAAGTGACCAGAAGCAGCTTTGCTTTTTTTTCTCTAATTCCACGATCTTCTGAAAGATCTCTGAACCGTTTAGATTTTGTGAAATGATAGTACACTTTGCTCCTTTTCGTTCTTGCCCTTGTTTTCTACTTATTTTTATTCATATTCTCATCTCACCAGTGCCTCGAATTACAGTATGATTGCAGTGGGCCATCCGATGACTGTCGATAGTGCAATAGCGGGCACTTCAGGAGGCGGAGGAGGAGCGGCCGGATGTGCGGTGTGTGGTGATCGTGTGAATGGAAATCGCTATGGTGCGCCGGCGTGTCTGGGATGTATAGTGTTTTTTCGCCGAGCCGTTACCAATGATGTCACTTATAAGTGTTTAAAGGGTGGACAGTGTATTATAACCAATGGTGAGTAGTTTTTCTAATTTGAAGAGATGATTCATGACAATTTGGAATTTCCAGTAGTAGTTCGACAAGACACCTAGAAATTATTGACCTGAAAATAACCAAAAGTTGGATATATAGAAATTTTTCGAGTTCTATCAAAACTTTAACAGCTCCAAGAAATTTTGAAAATATCTGAAACATAATTTTAAGTAGAATTTTTAATTATTTTAAATTCAAAATAGTTTTTTTTTCGGTTTTTGGAGCCGTGGCCATCAACCTATTTATTTATACCCCAAATATTATCTTCTTTTTTTTTTAATTTTATACACTGAAAAACTGGATAAATTCTGACAATCTTCAAAGGTTTAGAGTAGTTCTCACGAAATATACAAAGTTCAGCACCAAATTCCGCCGTTTTCTGATCGTCGGATAAGCCAGAAGACAAAAAGCACTATTCTCCTTTAAAAAAAAGTGTATTTTTGTTCCGATGATTTATATCTGATTCAAAAATCTCCGATTTTCATGAACAGAAACATCAGTTTCAAAAATGTTTCAATTATATTTGCGTGGGAAGATCCGATGAAATTTAAATTTCGACAAAGTCCGGGTTCACTTTTTATCGAAAATTATGTTTGAATTTTGAAAATTTAGAACCGAAATCTAGGGGTTTAAATTTTGTTTACCAAAAACATAAATTTAAACTTTTTTTGTTTCCGGATTTATTCTATATCAAAACATTATTTGAAACTGAATTCAAACGAAGGGGTGAATTCAATTTTATTATCGAACAAAAATTTTCAAATGTTAATTTTTCAGCATCTCGATGTATTTGCCGATATTGTCGACTGCAAAAATGCTACAATGTTGGGATGAAAGCGTCAGGTTAGTGAATTTTACTCAGGAATATATTGCTGTCTGAAAATCTATATTAATTAACATTAAACTTTCTATATATCTCGATTTTCAGCCATTCAACGTCGTGATGTGATGGGACCGCGCAAGCCGAAGACGTCAACGTCGACCACATCGGGAGCCACAGGAAATGTCACAATAAAACAAGAAATCGTGGATGATACGCCGATGCTGAAGTGTCAGTCGAATGCGTCGAGTAGTAGTGGTGTCAGTGTAACTGGAGGTAGGCGATTTTTTTTTAAATTAATGAATTGACTATTAAAAAATTCTGCGTTGATTGATATTTCACAAAAAATGGAAACGTATTATTTACAGGATCTCCTGTCCAAACGGGTTCGAGTCTAATTGATTCTCTTGTCAAACTCCAACAGTATCAAGTTCGAAATCATCGTTCGTTTTTTGCTGCCAACGAATATCTGGAGATGGGCGGTGATATTTTCTCAATACTTGATAAGAAGGTTAGTTTTTGAGCTTTTTGTTGAAAAAACTTTGAAAAAGAATTGTAGGTGATTTAACTTGTTAATGAAATGTCCAAAGTTGGATAAAACGAGAAAAAAATCGAAAAAACTCGCATTTGAAATCGTTATCTGCACATCTTACTGCGAAATCAAAATCTCATTGAGCTTTTCGATGAATAATTTGAAATAGAAATAAGATAGCGATTTTAAATGCAAGTTATTTTATTTGTTGGGCCGTCGCATAACATTTTAAAAGTATTTTCACAAAATGTGAATCACAGTCATCAAAAAACAACAAATCTATAATGTTGTATTTTCAGATAAACGGCGATAATTTCCGACGAGCTCGCGCTCACGACGTCAACACAATGCTTCGACTCGGCCTACTCGACGCCGCTCAATGGGCCAATCAATTCGAACCATTTCGACGTCTAACACTTTGCGAGAAGAAGCATGTCCTCACTGAATTCGGATTCACATTCATGCTTGTCGATCAGGGATATCGGACGGCGCAGCGAGCTGAGCGAGGGTTTTGGCTCCTGCAGAATGATACTTTTATGCATGCAGATTATTTTTTGGGATTACCGGAAGATGCGGCACGATTGGATCAGGCAAAAACGAAAGCGAAGTGAGTTTTTTCTGATTCATCGAGATATGTTTCAAAAATGTAAAGAAAGTTCGTGACTTGAAAAAAGGAAACCAAACTGTTGAATTACTAGGACATCCAATTTTAAATATAATAATTAAACAATCCGAAATCTAATGTTAGGTCCACTTTACTTTAACTGCAGCCATGGCCTACAATCGTCTGATTGAATTACTAGCCATCGGAGTTCTTCTAACATTATTGAAATCCAATAATTGGATGACGCGCATTTTTCCCAGTTTCAAGTTCTAAGGCATTATGAAACTAGGCGTGATCTAAAAACCCAGTTTAAATATTTCTAGGCCATTCTGTTTTACATCTAGGTGTACCTCGAGGATTACATTTTTAGATTTTTAGAAAATTGGAATTTGAGTTGTCCGATTTTTTCGAGAAATTTATTTCATTTATTTCAATTCTAGAAAGTCACTATTTCAAAAAACATATTTGTGGCCTAGAAAAAAATCATCTTGAGTTTCTATTTTATCCTATTAAGAGTGGTTATTCGCCCAAAACATTTAATTCGAAAGCCCAGCATACCCATTCCATATTTCTTAGGTAACCTAATAATTTACAGACTTCATCCGCTTTTTATCAACGAATCGCTGGAAAGTGTCGGTTATCCGATGAAAGATTTGGAAATTGATGAATTCGAATGTGCGGTGCTCAAAACGGTCTTACTATTAGGACGTGAGTTTCTCCCCTTCCTCTACAATGAATAATTTCCGCTATTTCAGACAAAAATCATTTCGGACAATCGGCTGACTCGCTGAAATCGCTGCTCTCTCGATGCTTCGTTGAACTCATGGAGTATTGTAAGAGGAAGTGTCCCGAAGCGGCTGCAGAGCGAGCCGGTACCGTACTCTTGTTCACGAGCTCAATTCGGTGCTCCATCAAAGCGTTGTACAATCAGACGCGAGTCTCGGATGTGTTCAGTCTGATGAAATTCGATCCGCTGGTCATCGATGTATTACTGTCATAGCATTAACATATATTACTATAGTCTAGGAAGGGCGTATCACACGGGTTATTTTATATTGATCTCCATCTGTTCTTTGGCAAGCAACAACATATACACCTCAAAGTATACATATACATATATATTTACAAGAATTACTAACACAGAATACTTCACTTAAATATGTAAATGAAATGTTCATTCCTCGGTCTATCAATCGACGGTGAATTGACGACGTAGCATGTGGCGTCGCAGAATCGCCGTAGCATTGCTGCGATTCGGGTCGCGATCAGCGATGCGATCAATGAATTCGCGCGCCGCCGCGATTTCACTCGAAGGCATGTAGAAAAGAAGAAGCGAAAAAATGTCGGAGAGATTTAGACGGAAGGAGTCGCAGAGAAGTCTGAAACAGGGAACATAGAGACGCAGAGAAAAGAATAAGCTAAAAACCTGTAATTGTGCATTTTGAGTAGACGTTGGCGCAGGATTGGACAACTGTTGCGTAGAAGGAATTCGAACTTGCGGCGGTATTGGTCAGGCACTAGGATGTCGCTTCGTTCATCCTAGAAATGAGATTTTTGTAGTTTAGTGAAGCTTGCCTCAAAAATCTGCCCGGTATATTTTTTAGGTATCAGAACACTTTTGGTTAAATCTAATTCTCACTTATTGTGAAAATTAGCCACCAAAATAGGGTTTTTTTCTGAATTGTATCCTAAACTTCATTCAGAAGTATTTTTTGGCTAAAAATATCCCTTCACCTTGTCAAACCCTCATTACCAATAACCCGTAACTTACATGCGCCAAATGGTGGAACGCATCAAAAAATGCGGCCCAGGCGATTCGCGCACATCCTCGCGCATTCATCCGACACAGATTCTGGCACAGGAATTGCATAGAGTGTGCATCTCTTGCTCGAAGACATTGTGCTCGCCATTCAAGAAGACCTGTATCAACATTGATGGTCTTCATGGTGAAACTCCTGGTGTCACCAAAACTCACCAATCGCCTCCCGATGTCGATCAGTGATTTTGGACCAGATAAACTCGACGAGTTGTCGAAACCCGTTGCGAATTGCGAATGCGAAGCACTGCGTCAGCTTCTGATTTGGAACTCGTCGCTCTGTGTCGAAAAACACGTCTTCGCGTCGCGTTTCCATCAGAGTTAGCCAGAAGTCGTAGACCGGATGGTCGGCGAGTGTCATTCTGCAAATTCAGGTCTAAATGGAACCTTGAGCGCATTTTGGTGAGCTCAAAAACTGCTCCAACAACCTACTTGAAAGTCGCCCTTCGATATTTGTCAAACTTCCAATCATCGAAAATGATCTCAGTTTCAGCGTATAAACAGGCAAACTGAAATTGCATTTGAGGCCAATTTCGACACTCTGTCTTCATTATGTTACTACACGTGGCCACGTCATCGATCTCCAGACTACAAAAAGAATCTAGGAAAATTTCAGTGAAAATTCAGACAAACCTGTGCAATTTCCACACGAGATGTGGGTAGAATGTGCGAAGAGTGTCGGATTTGGGCATGGCGCGACACTTTTTAGAGTCGACGAACATTTCAGAGTGCTTGGTGTCTGGAATATTGCGTGTTATTATTTTTGGAACTGGAAATTAGTCAACAGGTAAATTTTCAGCGTAAAAATTGCTTTTTTTTTTGAGATCAAAAATTAAATCGTAGGAATGAACTCATGGTTTTATGTCAAACTATGAATTAGAAACTTTTTTAATAAAAAAAATCAATCTGAAACGTTCGACTATAAAATACGTTTCACATATTTTTTATTTTCGAAGTTGGATCCGAAGGCTTTACTTTCCCAACAATGCATCAAAAATAAGTTCAATAAAAAATTGTGAATAATATAGGATGTTTTAATCTAGACCAAATTTTTTGATTTGTGTTTCAAAAGTTAAAATTCTAGTTTCAAGAAGTTAATAACAAAAACAGAATTCAGGTTATTTAGATTCACTTTTCAATGTAATATTTTCTAGGGGAGTTATGCCAATTCTGATTTTGATTTTAATCAGTCGGTTAATTTGTTATGCTGAATATATCTTCTCAGTGAAGTTTAGATTAGGATTTTTAAATTTAGGATATTTTTAATTTAGAAAAAAACAAAATTTTCAATTTCAGCTTCAAAAAACGATCCACTTTTAAAAATTTTACTATGATGTACGTTTCACATATTTTTTAATTACAATTATTCATAGTCGCGATGTTGTGATCTCTAAATATTCTTTTGGTAGTTTTATTTAAGTTCTAAAACAGTCCGTGAATATTTCTAACAAGGAAAGGTCTTTAATGTACCCCCTTGAAAAAACGTGGGGTTATGTGGAAATTGAAGTACCTGGGGAAGCTAGAAAAACCCTGAATGGAATTTTCCAAACACGAATTCGTTTTCGAGAAATCTGGATTTTTAGAATTTTTCTATAAAAGAAGTTGCACTAACTTCAAAAAATCGTAACTCAGCTCAAAATGGACGAAAAATGTTGGTTTTTAGAGCATTTTGTAGATAAAACATCGATGTTTTTGAATAAATTATGGAAATCAGATGAAACTGATTGAAAAATGACAAAAAATTAAGAAAACTGAAATTTTTGAAAAAATGAAAGAGAAGTTCGGCATGAAGGAGACGTTTCTCCGCAACGAGAGGTTGATTTTTGAAATCTACGCCTCAAATTAGGTATAAATACATGTTCAAATATATATCATTCCACGCATTTACGAAAGATAAAAATTAAATTGTATGTTTTTCAGCACTAAACGGACCCAAAATCTTTTCTTCCCTCGCTTGTGTGAGGTGGTATAATGGCTAAAACATGTGAGTTGTGTGCGAAAGGTCAGAGGTTCAATTCCTCTGTGTGTCTTTTATCGAGATTTTTTTTGTTTTTCACAAAATATGTGATTTTTCCATCAACTTCGATATTTTTTCAGAGTCGAAATTTACACCAAAACCGAGGATCAACTTTGACCCCAAAATTAGGTTTGAAAATTATTCCCACTTGAGTTTTGGTAGCGAAAAATTAAGTTCATCATATTTTTGGCACTGAAAACTGTTTCATTTTCAATTTTCGATCCACAATTCTAAGTTTGGCACAATTTTCCCCTTTAACCTACCCCATCTTCTAACTTCTGCCAAAACTCCAATAAACGCCTCCTTCACAATTTTTTGAATATTCGGTGGAACTCTCAATTCATCCAAAATGTCTCTGAATTGAAATGCAATATCTGTTAGACGTCGCCATCTTATGTGCTTCTGAAATCCTCAAAAATCTGATTCTATTTTCCTTTTGAGACCCACCTGGAATAGGCCCCGCGAGATCGACGTCGCACAAATTATCGCCAGTTCCGGCACATTTTCAGACATTTTCTATTATTTACAGAGCAATAACTAGAAAAAGTTGCTATACGAAAAAATGACGGGAAAACTCGAGAGAGATATTTGTTTGATTTTTCTCTGCGTCTCGTGATCAATCCTTGATCCATGGTTTAATCGATGCACTTTTCAACATTGTTCGCTGAAATTTTGCTGAAAATCTGATTTTTCATGATTTTTACCCCTAGATGTTCTGTTTTACTTTAATCACTTCTGTTGAACGATATATTATGAAATTTGAGGAATTTCAAACACCCGGTTGTTTATTGTGTCGATTTACGGGCTAAACAAAGGGCTAGTGGTGTCTCGTTGTTTTATTTTTGTTTTCACCCAATTTTTGGGTAAAAATGTCACGAATTCTTCGTGTTTTAGTGAGGAATTGTTCCAAGAATCCCAATTTGTATAGAACCGCGGATCAGAGAGATGTTACGTGAGTCTTAAAACGTGTCTCCAATAAAATAAACCTTGTTTTCAGACAGATGGATTTGCTGGAAGAGAAAATTCGACAAAATAGTGAAAGTTCGGCGAAGAAACGAGAAATAACAATTGAGGGACAAACGCAAAGATGGGCTTATAGATCGGAATTGGTTGGAAGACATAATTTGGACAAAAATCATCGAAATACTTGGATGGCGTATTTGTTGATCATTTTTGTTGGATTCGGCGCGTTTGTTGCGGTTAAATCGCAAGTTGTAATGGGAAGACGGCAAGAAATGGAAGCCAGAGAAGCAATAAGAAAGGAATTGCAATTAAGTGGAGATGATCGAAAGAAAATTGCGATTGTTGGTTGAATTTTATTTAAATTAGTTATTTTGTAGTTGTAAAAATAAAGTTCTCGTAGTTGTAAAAATAAAGTTTACTTTAAAATCGTACGAAATTCAATTAAATGGTTCACAAAACCTTTAAATGCTATTTTTAATATTATTGATTTGCTCAATTGATTTTTTAGATGTTTAACATCGGAGAACAGGTGCAAATCCCAGGTTGTTCCACAAAAAAGCGAATTTTGGAAACTTCGTCGGGATGCCAAACGTTGGACACGTTAATGGGCGGCGCATTGACTGGTTCCAGCTTGGTTCTTATTGGTAGGATTATTTTTCACCCCACAAATATAGAAATCTTGAAAAAATTTCAGACGAAGTCAACAGTCGATACTATGCCGATTTTCTCGTCAGATATTTTTTGGCCGAAGGAATTTCGCATAAACATCAATGTGTTTTGGTGGATCCATTGGAGAATTCGGAGAAGCTCAGAAATTCGATACCGACGAGGAAAAATGGAGATGAATCTGTGGCGAATGGTGAGTTTTGATTTATTTTGTGAGAGATTTGCAAACTTTTTTTTACTCCGAGAGAAATACACGATAATCTTAACTTCTCGAAGAGAAATATCAAACCTGCTATCAGATTCTTCGAGAGAAATACACAATTATTCATCTATTTTTTCAGCACCACGACCTATTAATCCCACAGAAGATTCTGATATGAAAATTGCTTGGAGATATGGGAAAATCCAAAAAGCTGCTGAAAATCCGACTGAAAATGTGTGGAATTTCCAAAAATTTGTTGAAAATCCTGATATTCAACTGATAAGCCCTCATAGTTTCCGAGATTTATACGAACAAATCGCGAAAATTGCTGAAAATCATTTGAAAGTTGGTGAGTTTTCAGATAAATGTTTTTTCTTAAATGGAGCTAAATTCAATTTCCAGGCGGTTCGAAGAATCTGCTTCGATTGGTTATCAAAGGTGTTTCATCGGAGATTTGGGAGGATTCAGAGCATCGACTGAGGTTTTTGGCACTGTTGAGAAGTTTGATGAGGAAGTGTTGGGCGGTTTGCTATTTGATTGGTTGTTCGGATGAGATTCAGGTGAGATACTGCATATATGGTTTTCGAAAGAGAGATTTAATACCCAAAAAATATGATGAAAAAACATGAAACTCGAAAAGTTACACACTGGAGTATCACAGTACCTGTAATATTATCGTCAAAATTCTGATATATGAGAAATTCTCCTGGTATTTTATGAATTTCTCTGTAGTTAGAGGCCTAACCTCACATTTTCATAAAACAGCGTATTTTCTCTTCCAAAACTCAAATTCAAAATTTTCAGCCCGCTACATGGCGCCAAATCGAAACCCACGCCGACACCCATTTCCAAATAATCGAATTCAACGAAGAAGAGAAGAAAACCTACAAATTCCTGGGCTCCGCCAACGGCTATTTCCACCTTAAATCACTTCCCAAGCTACAATCTGTTGGAATGTTTTGCCCGCCAATTTTGGACCTTATATTCGAGGCGCATAGTCAGAAAGGTAAACTAAGATGGAAAAGAACATTAATGCTCTACGAGATAGATTACAGGCTTCCAAATTCGAGTTTTACACTTGCCGCCGGCTTTGGATGAACCTTCGGGGAACTCGTCGTGTAAAATTGATTTTTGAGAATATTTTGTTTTTGTTATGAACTTTCTGTTTTCAAGTCATTGTTGACATTGAAATGCGCAAAAAATTGAATTTGATATTTTACACCAAAAAAATTCAAAATATTCATAAATCCTTGAGTCCTACGATTCAAACCCGGAACAGATACGTTTCGGTAAACACTTTTGATATTTTGGGTCCAGCCAAGTTTCAATTTTTTGTCGATAGATCTAATTCATGAACATGCGAATTTTTTGCTAAAACTTTAATGATTTTTTAACAAGTTCAAACTGAATAGGTTTGACTATAAATCCAGACAACTTTGAAATTTTGAGAACAGCCTTTCGAGAAGATGTCACAAATATCACAGACTTATGTGATAACGCCCTAGTTTAAGATTTCAGTGTTAACAACTGGGAAAGATAACAGCTTGGCAACATAGCTTCAATTTGAAATCTGGCGCTCGTTTTTTTATCACAACAAAAATGAAAGTTAAAAAATTAATGAAAAAAAAACATGTTAGCCATATCATTGAAACCCGAGACAGATACGTCTCAGGAAACATTTTTGACGTTTTCGGTCCAGTCAAGTTCAATACGTCCATTGATTTAGACATTCAAACTACATAGGTTCAGAGCCTGTTTTAGACCATAGATTCAGACAATTTTCAGAATTTGAAAGAAGCTTTTCGAAAAAATCTCACAACAGACTAAGGTGAATCAGGAAATTTCTGAATATTCGGGCTCTTTTCGGAAACTACGAGTCGGCTCGGTTCGAATTCATCGAGTCCGGTTCACGAATCACTGTTTTCAGTTGTTTATTTTTTACACAAGTTCAATCTGTACTTCAATTTCCGGCTAACCTTCGAACTAATCGTGTTGTTTCAGAATTTGTGTGGAATTTTTAGGTTTTGAGTTTTTACGTCAAAAAGAGGACTTGGTTCAATTTTTCTTGAAACTTAAAAACCTCTTTAAGCCATTTTTAGATCCCAAGTTTTCTCGCCCAACGATCAAAATTCAAATTTTTTGCCACCAAAAACCATGCCAACTTGACCAAAAAAATCCAAAAAACAAATATTTGTTGTTTTGTTCCCAAACATGCCGCCCAAAAAGGGCGCAGACGGCGAGAGAGTGTGCACAAGAAAGATGCGCAGACGAAATCCGGAAAATGTTTAAAATCGCCCGCTTTTCCTGAAACAAACTTCACAAGACGATTCGGAAATGCGAACTACCGTGGCTCTTTTCGTTTTATGGGTTACTGTAGATTTTTCAGGTAAGAGACCGAGTAGTGTATTATAAGTAAACATTTCACATTTTTTTAAAGGAGCATCTTCTTATCGTCGACTGGTCAACAAATGGTCTCAAACAGAGTGTGTTCGACCTTGGCAAGTTGCCATGATGACAAAGCCAATGTTGAGGGTCCCGGCACGACCGATTGATTGTCATCCGGATGAGGAGAGAGAAGAGGTACGGTAATTATCTGACACGACCGTGGACTAGAATTTTCTCTTCCAGACTTGTCCGTCTGGTCGGAATTCGATCTGTCAATACTCACTGAAGTCGCTCAAGTATATTTGCTGTGAAGACAAAAAGGACGCGGATATTCCGAGTGAGTGAGGGTAGTCTGAGAGAAGTACAAGGAATTTATGATTTGACGTTTTCGTTGTGTAATCATGTAGAATCGTTCATTGACCAGAACTTGGTCCAAGTTTGACAACGTTGAATTGAAATAAAAAACCTTGGATTAATTTTAAAAATCTTGCCAACAGAATTGGAATTTTTGAATTGGGAAAATTGAAAACTGGTGTAAACATAAAACTTTATTGAGTAAACCAGGCGTGTGACTATGTGTGACCCGAGGGCCCGAAAGTCCAATCAATGTTCTCTAGGCCGGGCCGGATGTTCTGCTCAAAAATAAGCCCGTCTTAGAATTTTTAATTCTGATCCTTCGGAAAAATTTATGGGGTAATTCGCATGAAAAAAATAATAATGTTTAAACATTAAAAAACAAAAAAAATTGATTCACTTGATGTCGGAAAACGTTGTGAAATTCGAAATTTTCCGACGTTTTCCAACAGGCGCATGATGAAAATAATTGTTTTCTGTGAAACTCAACTACATATCATGGGTCTCGCAACGAAGAAATAATTTTTCATATACACTTTCAGACAAACAAAAGTACTCTGTATTGAAAATTGAAATTTTTTTTTGAAAAAACGTATACTTTTAGAGATTTTAAAATCGAACATTTTTCAGATCTTGGTTTCGAAATTTGAATATTTTTACGGAAACAAACTTTGAAACTTGAGGAATACCTTCAGAAGTCATTAAATTCTGAAATATGAAATCAGATATTGAATTTTCTATTTAAAATTAGAAAATGTTGAAGTTCGACATGAAAGGTTATTATATTCAAGATGAAAAATAAACAATCCATATTTTTCATATCCACTAATTATTAGCTATAATAAAAAATGTTCAGATAAAAATCGACTATTTTCAGATCACCACTGATAATCTTAGGCACAATTATTCATGTTTTAGTAAAAGTTCATAGAAGTTTAGTTGAACTATTAAATAAATTCTCCATAACAATTTATAAGTTTTGATAAGGTATACTTTCAGGAATTTTAGAATCGATATATTTTTACCAATTCAAAAATTTCGAATTCTGTCATCATCAAACCTTATTATATTCAAAATAAAAAATGAAAATCCAGATTTTATCCACAATTTTTGGCTATTATTCCCGATTTTTAGATGCGATATACCTACCAATCAGTAATTCTTACTGTGAAGTTTCTGTCAATTTATACATTTTTGAAACGTATACTTTTAGGGATTTAAAAATGGACGATTTTTAGATCCTTTATATGTAAACATTTTTTGGTTTCGAAATTTGAATATTTTTACGAAAACAAGATTTGAACCTTGAGGTCTACCTCCAGAAATCATTAAATTCTGAAAAATAAAATCAGTTCTTGAATTTTCTATTTAAAATTAGAAAATGTTGAATTTCGACATGAAAACTTATTATATTCGAGTTGAAAAATAAACAATTCATATTTTTAATTTCCACTAATTATTAGCTATAATTCAAGATTTTCAGATCAAAATCTACTATTTTCAAGCCACAGCTGAAAATTTTAGGCTGACAGTTAATATTGTAGTTCGTCTAAGAATGAATGAATTAAAAATGAATTCTCCCTGACAATTAAAATATTTTTGAAACGTGTAATTTTAGGGATTTAAAAATGGACGATTTTTAGATTCTTTATATGTAAACATTTTTTGGTTTTAAAATTTGAATAGTTTTAGGAAAACAAGATTTGAACCTTGAGGTCTCTCTCCAGAAGTCATTAAATTCTGAAACATAAAATCAGTTCTTGAATTTTCTATTTAAAATTAGAAAATGTTGAATTTCGACATGAAAACTTATTTTATTCGAGATGAAAAATAAACAATTCATATTTTTAATTTCCACTAATTATTAGCTATAATTCAAGATTTTCAGATCAAAATCTACTATTTTCAAGCCACAGCTGAAAATTTTAGGCTGACAGTTAATATTGTAGTTCGTCTAAGAATGAATGAATTAAAAATGAATTCTCCCTGACAATTAAAATATTTTTGAAACGTGTAATTTTAGGGATTTAAAAATGGACGATTTTTAGATTCTTTATATGTAAACATTTTTTGGTTTTAAAATTTGAATAGTTTTAGGAAAACAAGATTTGAACCTTGAGGTCTACCTCCAGAAATCATTAAATTCTGAAACATAAAATCAGTTCTTGAATTTTCTATTTACAATTTGAAAATGTTGAATTTCAAACGAACTATAAAACAAATTCTCCCTGTCAATTTATAAATTTGCGAAACGTATACTTTCAGGGATTTAAGAATTGAGCTCCGTATGCGTTTTTACGGTTTTGAAATTTGAATGTTTTACGAAATTAGTATTCATTAAATTCTGAAATATATAATCGGATCTTCAATTTTCTGTTTCCAACTTGAAAATGTTGATAACTTTGAGCTCTAAGTTCTTTATTTTTGGGTCCACATAAGCACAGTAAAATTATAAAATTAATTCTCTATTGGCATGAAATTATTATCTAAATTATTTTATCCCAACTCTCACTCATCCAAAAAATTACAAAAATGTTCCAGGTTGTCCAAAATACTACGAGACGCTTCTTCTGACATGCGGTAGTTCATCATCAGCATCACCAACAAAGAATTCTGCACAAGGCCAATGTCCACGCGGATTCCGATGTTTGCCAAGTATAAACGATGACAGCATCAAATTGTGCTGTAAACCGAATCGAACTTTGACCTACAAAGAGCCGGAAAGTAGTATGTTACCCGTCAAAACTTCCCAAAAAAATTCAAAGCTCAATATTTTTCCAGCTTTCCGCGAAAATCGCATTGTCCCCCGATTCATGCCAATTGCTCCGCTTCATGAGCTTACTGTAAGTCTACTCGATCGCAGTGTCAAAAATGGAACCTCGTTGTTTTCAGGCCACCTTTGAAGGTGAGAAAATTTCGATGGGACAACTTTTTGATGCGTCGATTTTGGATCAGCTGTCAGAACCGCCCATCATGTCGTCATCGGTTGAGCTGCATGATGAGAAGTTGTATACGATTATCCTAGTTGGTGAGTTTTTTGTTGAGAACACAATTTTGGCTCAGATTCAGGATGAGGAATTCCAGATTTACATATTCTTAGGCTTAGGCTTAAT